>PVKA01025658.1:0-32709 GCA_004027165.1 Ctenomys sociabilis | reverse complement strand
TGGGAAAATTCCCAGTAGGAGGATAGCTGACTTGAATGGGATTTCCAGTCCTACTCTTTTGAGGAGTCTCTACACTTATCTCCACAATGGTTGTACCAGTCTTCATTCCCACCATCTGTGGAGAAGTATTCCCTTTTGCCCACAACCTCTCCAACATTTGTTGTTGGTTGATTTCCTTATGATAGCCATTCTTTCTGGAGTGAGATGATATCTCAGTGTTGTTTTTATTTGCATTTCAAGGATGGCTAGCGATCTGGAGCATTTTTTCATATATTAATTCACTTCTTTAATTTTGTCCTCTGAGAAGTGTATATTTATCTCAGATGCCCAATTCTGAATTGGGTCTCTAAATTTGAGGACCCTAATACATGTTAGTTTTTTATATATTCTGACAGCAGACCTTTGTCTGATTGCTTATTGGTTAGGATTTTTTTTCAAAATTTGTGGGTTGTCTTTTCATTTTGTTCACAATTTCTTTTGACATGCAGAAAACTCCTCAAGAAGAGTTGATCCAAGTTATTGATTCTCTCAAGTTTTTCCAATGCAAATATATGTTTGTTCATGAACTCTTTACCTACCCCTATATTTTCAAGAGTTCCTCCTACTTTCTTTTCAGGATATTGAGTGTTTCTGTATTAATGTTTAGATCTTTAATCGATTTTGACTTTAGCTTAGTGCATGGTGATAGAGCTGGGTCAAGTTTTTGTTTTCAGCTTGCAGAGAGCCAGGTTTTCCAGCACCATTTGTTAAAGAGCATATCTTTCTTCCAGTAAGCTTCTTTGGCCCCTTTATCAAAGCTCAAATGGCTGAGTGTCCTTGTAGAGGCCTCTACATCTTCTAATCTATTCCATTGATCTTCAGGTCTGTTTCATTGCCAATATCATGTTGATTTTATCATAGTATAATTTCAGGAATTTTGCTGTCTCCTGCCTTGTTTTTGTTGGCCAGGATTGTCTTTGCTATTTTAGGTCTTTTGTGGTTCCAAATAAATTAAGAAAAGATTTCTCTAGGTCTGGGAGGTATGTTGTTGGCAGATTGATAGGGATTCCGTTAAATCTGTACAACAGTTGTGGGAGTATGGCCATCTTCACAATTGGCTCTTCCTATCCAGGAGCAAGGAATATCTTTCCATTTTCTGAAATCCTCTATAATCTCTCTTCTTAAGGTGTTGTAATTTTCTGTGAAAAGATCTTTGGCTTCCTTGGCTAAGTGAATTCCAAGTTATTTCATTTTCCATGGTGCTATTGTAAAAAGTATTGTTTCTATTGTTTTTCTTTCAGTGTGCTTGTCATGTGTGTAGATGAATGCTATTGAGTTTCTGAGTACTGACTTTGTATCCTGCTAGGCTACTGAATTTCTGTATCAATTCTAGTAGTTTCCTGGGGGAATTTTTTTGTGTCTTCCAAGTAAAGTATCATGTCATCTGAAAATAGTGATAATTTAACTTCTTCTTTACCTATTCTTATTCCTTTTATTTTTCCCTCTTTTCTAATGGCTGTTGCTAATGATTACAAGACTATATTGAATAGGAGGGGGTGATAGAGGCATCCTTGTCTTGTACCATGTCTGAGAGTAAAAGATTTCACTTTTTCCCCGTTTAGAATTACATTAGCCATTGAGTTGTCATGTGTGGCTTTCATCAAATTGAAGTAGAGGCCTTCTATTTCAATTATCTGTAGGACTTTGAACATGAATGTGTGCTGAATTTTGTCAAAAGATTTTTGGGCATCAATTGAGATGATCATGTGGTTTTTATATTTCACTCTATTAATATACTATATTACACCTATAGATTTTTTAATATTGAACGATCCTTGCATCCCTGGGATGAATCCTACCTGGCCATGGTGCATGATCTTCTTGATGATTTGCTGTATTTTATTTGCTAGGGTTTTATTGAGGATTGTTGCATGTATGTTCATGAGGAAAAGTGGCCTGTAGTTCTCTTTCTTGGTTGTGTCTTTCCCCTTTTTTTGGAATCAGTATAATACTTGACTCCAGAAATGATTTTGGGAGGACTACTTCCTTTTCAATTTCATTGAAGAGTTTGAGGAGTGTAGGGATTATATCTTCTATAAATTTCTTGTAGAATTCAGCTGTGACTTCACCAGAACCTTCACTTTTCTTTGTTGGTATTCTTTTATTATGTTTCATATATTGTTGGCTGTTATTGGCTTATTGACAGTTGTTATATCTTCTTGGTTTAGTTTTGGTAATTTGTACCTTTCGAGGAATCTGTCCAGTTCTTCTGAGTCTTCTATTATGTGAGCATAAAGATTCTTGTAGAAACTATTGATAATCATCTGAATTTCCACTGGGTCTCTGGTGACTTCACCCTTTTCATTCCTTATTGCTTGCATTTGAATTTTTTCTTTCCTCTTTTTGATGAGGTTGGCTAGAGTCTTATCAACTTTATTTAGTCTTTCAAAGAGCCAACTTTTTGATTTGTGGATTCTTTGGTCTGTTTTCTTCATCTCAACTGAATTAATTTCTGGTCTGTTTTTATGATTTCTTCCTGTCTTTGCGCTGTGGGTTTCATTTGCTCATCTTTTTCTAGATGTCGGAGGTGCAACCTTAAGGTATATATTTGTTCCTATTAGGTTTTCCTAATGTGTGAGTTTATAGCTATGATTTTCCCTCTAAGAACTGCTTTCATAGCATCCCATAAATTCTGGTAAGTTTTGGTTGCATATTGATTGAATTGTAGATATTGTTGAATATCTTGTTTAATCTCTTCTGTGAGCCATTGATTGCTGAGTAGGGTATTGTTTAATTTCCATGTATTTAGGTGTTTTTTCTGGATTCTTTTGTCATGTATTTTCAGTTTGATTTCACTGTGGTCAGATAATATGCATGGGATGATTTCTGTTTTCTTGCATATACTTAAGCATGATCTCTGGACTAGTATGTGGTCTATTTTGGAAAATGACCCACGTGCAGCTGAAAAACATGTGTATTCAGCTGTGGTTGGGTGGAACACTCTGTGTATGTCCACCAGGTCCACTTGTTCCAAGCTCTGGTTCAGTTCTGCTACTTCCTTGCTAATTTTTTGTCTGGTTGATCTCTTTTTTTGAGATAAGGGTGTGTTAAGGTCTCCTGTTAAGACTGTGTTCTTAGGCATTAAGTTTTTCATGTCCATTAAGATTTGTCTTACATAGTTGGGTGCTCCTGTGTTTGGTGCATAGATATTTATGAGTGTTACTTCTTGCTCTTGAATTTTTCCCCTGACCAATATATAGTGGCCTTCTTTGTGTCGTTTGATCATTCTTGGTTTGAAGTTGAGACTGTCTGAGAACAGAATTGCTACTCCTGCTTTTTTCTGAGGTTCTGGGGCACGTAGTATTGTTTTCCATCTTTTGACTTTGAGCTTATGATTGTCTTTTTGAGTTAAGTGTGATTCTTGTATATAGCATATTGTTTGATTTTGTTTCCTAATCCACTGTGCCAGTCTATTTCTCTTAATTGGTGAATTGAATCCATTTACATTGATCATTATAATTGAAATTTGTTGCCTGATGTTTGTAATGATATTTACCTGCTGTTATTTATTCCTTTTTATTCTGTGTTTAATTTTTTGCCCTGTTTAGTGGGTTCATTCTGTTCTCATTCATGGAGTCCTGGTCATTGTGGTCCCTCTGTAGAACATCTTTCAGTAGTCTGTGTAGTGTTGGCTTTGTCATCATGAAATTCTTTAGTTGTTTTTTGTCTTGGAAGTATTTCACTTCTCCATCAAACTTGAAAGAGTTTTTCAGGGTACAATAGTCTGGGCTGTAATTTGTTTTCATATAGGACTTGAAGAACTCTGGTCTATGTTCTCCTTGCCTTCATGGTTTGTGAGGAGAAGTCGGCTGTAATTCTGATGGGGTTTCCTTTGAATGTGATCTGCTTCTTCTGTCTAGCAGCTTTCAGCATATTATTCTTGTGTTGGATTTCTGGGATGTTGACTATTATATGTCTCAATGTGTTTTTAGTTGGGTTGAAGTGATTTGGTGTTTTATATGCTTTAGTTACCTGAATGTTGGATTGTTTCCTCATATTTGGGAAGTTTTCTGCTATTACTTCTGCCCATATTCTTTTTATATCATTTGTATTGACTCCTTCATTCTCATTTATGCCAATGAATCTCACATTGTTCATCTTAGCATCATGCTGCAGGTGATAGATTATTTTTTCCTGCATTCTTGTTGTTGTTAAGAGATCCTTTCTCACCTTTTCACTAGCTGCATCAGCATCCTGAAGATCTGAAACTCTGTGTTCGCTTTTACTCACACAGTTTTTTAGACTCGTGAGTGATATTTTTAGTTCTTCTATAGCTCTTTGACTCTGCTTCATGTGTTCTGTTTCTTTTCTGTATTGCTCATTCCAGGAATCCGTCATATTTCTGATCTCCTCTAATTTTTTTATCCATGTCTTCTTCAGAGGTAGCTATTAATTCTTTTATTGCAGAGTTTCTTCCAAATTTGGTTTCCTGTATATATTTCTGTAATTGTTTCTCTACTTCAGATGCTATGATTTCAAATAATTCTTTTTTATTTCAGAAATTATTTCTGCTTTGAGTTCCTCATGATCTTTCTGCTGTTGTTTCTTTGCTTCTGATGCTGTTAATTCATAAGTTTCAGCTGGCATAGTGTTCTCTTCACTTGTTCTGGGTGGGCATTGGGTTTCCCCCTTATGTTTCTGGATTTGATTCATTACTTCAGATGCTATGTATTCAAATATTTCTTTTTTTATTTCAGGTCTGAGTTTTTAATTCTGGTCTGAGTTCCTCTATACCTTTCCACTGTTGTTCCTTTGCTTCTGCCTCTGTTAATTCATTCATTTTACCTAAGCTAGTGTCTTCTGCACTTGTTGGTTGACTTGAGGCCTGAGATTGCATTTTTGTCCTTGTCTTTGTCATTTTGTATAGCACTGCCCTCTGGCCTTTGGTGTAAAGCTTTGGTGAAATTTTAACCTTAGCGCTTAATGAGATTTGGATGCCAGCTTGTTAAGTTTGAGATTATCCACTTATGCCTGGCCTGGATTTAGCTGTTGTGTTGAGTTCCCTTTTGCTGCAGCTCTTCTGTTACAACTGTGAGCCTGTGGCTCCCCTCTGTTGGGTCCCTGGTCAGGGGAGCACTGGAGAGTGCAGAAGCTCTCCCTCACACTCACTAGCTGGGCAGGGGTGGATTGAGTGCCAGGAGAATCATCAAAGGTTCTCACTGCCGTGGCGGACTTGGGGGCAGGGGTTCTGGAGAGTTGCCAGGAAGCCTGTCTGGGGTGTCTCAGGCAGGTCTCTGGCTATGATGTCTTGGGCCTGAGCCTCTGGATGGTGCAGAGCACACAGGGAGAAGCCAAAGGTTCTCCCTCAGACTCACTACACACTCACCAAACCCGGATGCTGGGGGAGTAGGGAAAATTCCCACTTGCTCGGCGGGCTTGGGGTAGAGGGTCTGGGGAGTTGCCCGCGAGTTGACCCTGGTCTCTCAGGCCAGTCGCTCACTCCATAAGAAGAATATTTACAGAAGTAATAGCAGAAAACTTTCCAAGCATAGGGAAAACATATGACATCCTGATAAGTGAGACATATAGAAATCCAAAGAGCATCAACCAAAATAAATCTACACCCAGACATACAGTAATCAAGATCCCAGAAATTCAGCACAAAAAAAACCATATTAAAAGCAGTTAGAAGGGCTGGCCAAATATCTCAGTGGATTAAAATGCCTGCTTAGGTAGAGTGCAGTGACTGGGGTCAGCGTGCCATGCAGAGAGTTCATGAACAAAAACCAAACTTCAAGGGAAATAGTGTAAAAAAATCAACAACTTGGATCTTATCTTATTGAGAACTTTCTGCACGTCAGAAGAAATCACCAACAAATTGAGAAGGCAACCCAAAAACTGGGAAAAAATCTTAACTAATAGCAACTCAGACAATGGACTTCTATCTAGAATATATAAATAATTTTAAAAAATCAGATCTCCTACTTTCAGAAACCCAATCCAGAAGTGGGCATCTGCGATGGATCCACACTTCTCAGATAAAGAAAAAAAATGGCAAATAAGGACATGAAAAAGTGTTCCACAGCACTGGTCATTTGAGAAATGGAAATTAAAAACAACACAGATTGCATTTCACCCTGGAAGGAATGAGTATCATAAAGAAATTAACCAATAATACATTCTCTAGGTGCTGTGGGGTAAAAGGAACCCTTCTCCATTATTGGTGGGAGTGTAGACTAGGCCAAGCACTATGGAAATTAGTGTGGAGACACCTTGAAAAAATAGGATTTTAGGTCCCATTCAACCCAGCTATTCCCCCTTGACTATTTTTCCGGAAGAACTGAAAATGTCACACCACAGTGATATATTTGGTGTCATATTTATACCAGCTCATTTCGTCGTAGATCCTGGAAACAATCCACGTGCCCATCACCTGAGGAAAGGGTAAAAAAGATGTGGTTTTGTGCAATGAAGTAGTACTCAGCTTTAAAGAAAGACAAATTTGAGGCTTTTTTAGATAAATGGATGCAACTAGAGGCTATACTCATAAGTGAAATAAATCAGAAGCACATGTATGAGCATTGTATTATCTCCCTAATATAATAACCTGAAAGAATAAATAAAATATAAAAGATGCAATAGATACAGTAAAAGGGAAAGAAACAGAAGGAATTGAGATGAAGGGAATGAGAAAAGATAGGGAAAAAAGGAAGGGGACTATCATGTAAATATATATACAGTGTACTTAAGATGATTGTACTACCAATTTAGATAAACAAAAAAAAATTCATGTGTCAATAAAACCTGCCTGAAACTGCTTATACAATATACATGACAAAATTTCTCAGAACACACATGAAAAACATAATATTTAAAAAATACTGTTTTATGAACAAATGAAACTCAGGAAAAAGTCATCAGAATATTATAGGACAACTAATTGTTGTCCTTGGTTTCTGAAAATTCTTCACAAAATGAGATAGATTCATAAATTGATAGTTTAAAGTTTGTTTTTTAAAATATTGCTTTTCTTCTTTTTCTTTCCATCTACTTCCAACTTAACCTTAACTTTTTTAGCTGCAAGATCTCCAAGTTCATTATTCTTTGCTTTCTTAACCTCTTCCTTAATGGTAGCCACTTCAGTTTTAGTTTCAGTGGAAGCTTCCTTAGGTTTTGCAACTTCTTCCTTTAGGGGGAATAAATGATTTTTTTTTGTCTCTTACTGAGAGCTTCTGCTGGTTGAGCCCTTGTTGCTCCTATTTTCTGTTGCTCTGATTTGTATTTAAAAAGACACGATTAGCCAATTCTCTGTCAACCGGACTTTCTGGCCATGGTGGTGGGAATGGTGTAAACTCTTTCTTAACAGTTTTCTTCTTTTTTTTTTTTGCATTTATTCACATTTTTGTGTTCAAATTATAGCAAAAATCTTTCCCTATTTTGTGATCATAATTCAGAATCTTTCATCAACACTTAATCATTAATGTTTTATATTATAAATTAAATGAATATTCTTCATGGTATCTAAAACTACTTTTAAATCTCTTTTATCCACTAGTTTAAATGGCTGAAACTATATTTTATACTATGAAACCATAGTATAGCAACAGTTTGTTAAGTGTCCCAATGCCTTCAAAGTAGTGCCTTCGGGATTAATGTTGTTGTTGTCTTTTTATATATCTTTATTTATTTCTTACTAAAGAACCTATTTTAAGAATTCATACTGCCTATTCAGATGAAACACTTTTTTCCAGTAGTTTTATTAGATCTCTGGCCCTAATGATGATGCATGGATCAAAAGTCTTCTTTGTAGTACAAACAGTCATGCTGCCCTCAGTCAGGTCCAGGTTGGCCTTGATGTGACACTCATTCAAGGCCTTCTGTACCAAAGGCCAATATTCTTTCAAGAAGGCCTCTATATTTTAGGAACAAAGTTGCAAAACTGCTCTCCTCCAAGAGTCCTCTTGGATTGTCCTCTTAGCAAAATCTGGTTCCTTCCAACCATCAGGAACAGTGAAAAGCTCTGATTCATCTTGGTTCTGTTTCCTAACCTTGGCTTAGGTTTCTGGATGCAAAAGTCACTTTTCTCAGGTGCTGGAGATGATCAGTTCTCCAAATTGGACATTATTTTCTTATATGGCAAAAAGTTCCTCACTTATCCCTGTAGATAAGTAAAGTAATACATGGAAAGACTTCTTGCAGACAGCTCTCAGAAGATGGAGATCGTGCAGACTGCAGAGAGGACTGTTTCTCAGCCACACCATTTCCAGGCCAGCTCTTCCTGGCTCCACGCTTGTGCTGCACTGGAAGTCAGCACATGACCCTCCTCCCTGGACATGATGGTGGAACTCTGTCTGGATAGATGTGTCTACAAGGATCTGTGTGAGGAAGAGGGAGGGCTGGATGAGCCTGGGAAGATTCCACTTGCACCTGCCACAGCCTCGACTTGTCTCGACAGCATATTTCTCTGGTGACCTCTGTTGAAAATATCAGCATCAAACTCTACCAAAGCAATAATGCGGGACAACAGTGTTTGCATGGCACACCAAGATTTCATCCCAGCTGGGTCTTGCTGTGGTCTGCTAACTGTGGGGGTTTCAATTGGCCTTGGGGCCGGTGCCTGGACTTCAAGGCTCAGGTCTTCTCTTAGATCAACCTTAACTGAAAAATGAGCCCCATACTATGAGTTCTTGGGGCTTTCTGGAGGAACAAATAAAAGTGAATAAGATAACCACAAGCAAAGTGATAGCTTGCAGTACATAGTTGATGAGTCTTTCTGCTAGGCAGACAGAAAGATGGCCAAATCATGATGATTTTTACCATAAACTTCCATTTGCCGTGAGGGGCTATTCTTTTAAAGTTTTTATTTGTTTGGTACAAGGTCCCACTGTGCAGCTCAGTTTTGTAGTGAAACTCCTGTCTCAGGTTCCTCAGCACTGGCATTAGAGCCATCACGCCTGGCGTCAGTGGTCTGCATAGTGCAGCTGGGGTTCCAGGGCTGGCATGGCATGTGGTATGGGAGAACTGAATCCAGGCCCTTGGGCTTTCCATGCAGGTGCTTAGACCACTGATTTGTCTCTCCAGACCAGGAGGTGCTATTTTTAAGAATTATAGATATTCCTCATTTAATGACCTACCTATCTAATGATTTATGACCTGCCACTCAGATGTACATGTCTTTTTTGCACAGTTTTGTACATCTTGTTTATAGAGTTTCAATAATTTTTTTTGCAATACACCTTGCGTATACAGTAATGTAATTTTTTCTTATTGTACTGTACAGTTCTGTAGTTTTATGTTTGTCTTAGTTACTTTTCTCTTATTGCTGAGACAAATACCTGACATTCAAAATGGGGAAAGGAAAGGTTTATTTAGCTTACAGTTACTTGAGGGTTCATAGTTTAAAACAGCCTGAATTATGTAGAAAGACCTCAGAGCCTTAATCGCAGGTGGCCTCAATCACAGACACCACTGCCCCACACTACAGGGTCTGGAGGAGAGGCTGGGTGCTATTGTGTCCAGGATGACCCACTCCACACCTCCAAGGGAGGCCACTGGCCTGCTGGGGGCAGAGCACATGCTGCCAGTTTAATGGTTTGAGCTTCCCTGGCCCCATCTCTCAAGCCCTGCCCTGGTCCTCTCTGGCTATGCCTCTCAAGTCACTCACTGCTCCTCAAGCTGGGGCTGCCCCATGACTTATATGGGCTTTGGGGGGACAGCTAGACACAAACCACAACGTTTTACTGTATAGTACTACATATAAGAGTTATACAAAAGCAAAGCCATCAACTTGGAGTTTCTTTTGATGTTTCTGGGCTCTGATATTGTAATATACATACAATATACAGTTCCTTATTTAGCGACCAACCCATTTAACAGTAGAGTGGCAGAAATGGAATTTGGTCATTAAATGAGGAATGTCTGTACAGCCAGTCCTCCACATCCACCTCTTCTACATCCACAAATTCAATCCAGCATGGATTGAGAATACTTAAAAAATATTTTTCTGATGTATTTTTTAAACACATACAGTCTTTTAAAAATCATCATTCCTTAGGAAATATATATATAACAACTATTTACATAGAGGTTTTATCACTAGATATTATACCATATTTCCCCCAAAATAACACTGGATTATTTATTATTTTTTGCTTCAAAATACCCATAAGGGATTATTTGAAGGGGATGTCTTATTTTTCCATGTACAATAATCTACATTTACTTATGCAAAGTAATCTACATTTATTCATGTACAAAAATCTATATTTACTCATGTGTAAAATCTACATTTATTCAAATAAAGTCATGTCATCTTCGGGAACATCATTATAACTCTAAACCCTGAATTCTGGTGTGAATTTCTTATGATTCCATTTCCTGTGGAATCATTGGCCCCAATTGCTCATGTCCGACCATGAGCTGAAATGAGCACTTCTTATTCATGTAGCCTGCTCATAGTGCACTGAAAACACAGCTGCCAGTGATTTTATTTCATGAATTCTTTTTTTTTTTTTTTTTCATTTTTATGTATTTGGTACAGAGTCTCACTACACAGCTCAGACTCATAGTGATCCTCCTGCTTTTACCCTTCTCAGCCCTGAGATTGCAGGTGTGCACCACCAGACCTGGACTTGTTTGCCAGCTCAGTGTGCCCAGGGGCAGGGCCAATGTGGCAAGTGGGACTGGAGATTTAACCCTGGTCCCTGAGCTTGCCAAAACAGGCACTTAGTCTGCTGAGTTATCTCACCAGCCCTTATTTCATTAATGCTTCATCCAAGTTACTATCTCTTACAAGCTGGGTTTATGAGTTTGTATGAAATCAATTGTTAGTTGAAGACTTATAGGACAGGAGTGGCAACAAAAATAGTGATAGTTAGTATGATGGTCCACACAAACGCAATGGAAGATTGCAAGCATGGAAATTTAGAAAACAGCTCTCTATTTCACACAAGCACATTAAGTATATCAGTTACAACATGCAACAAATTGAGTTAGGAAAATTCTTATTAGCTGCAATCAGATCTGTTCGTTATCATGTGCACATATTATTTATGCACTGTATCTGTGCAGCAGTTGGTCGTTTGGCCATAAGCCTTGGGTTCATCTATTTACCTCTAGTCCAAAGACACCTGTTTGGGTATTTACAAATACTTAATTGTAATTCATATTATTATTTATTTAAAGTATTATTATATGTACTTATTTTATATATGTATTTTAAATAAGGCCAATGATATTATGCATTTACATTTAATTATATAGTGCTCTTGTGTAATTCAGTATGCCCACTGTGTGTTGCAATGGACATCTGACTGATGATCTTAACTGAAGCTTATTTGGGCTTATATTTACAATCATACTAAAAACTCATGCTAGGGCCTATTTCCCAGTTAAGTCTTATATCCAGGGAGATACACTTAGGTAGCCTGGAGATGATTTAAAGTGTACAGGAGGAAGTGCCTAGTCCTATATAAACTTATGCCTCTTTATGTTAGGGACTTGAGCAGCACACATTTCAGTATCCATGCTACAGAAACTGTTGGGGTGGTGTCTTAGAACCATGCCTTTAAGGATGCCTAGGGCTGCTGCACCATGCATGACAATTCTTGGACATGGAGCACAGCTGAGAAATCTTTCATGATGGACCACAGCCCTCAAGTGCCACAGCC
Source organism: Ctenomys sociabilis (assembly GCA_004027165.1). Classification (NCBI taxonomy): domain Eukaryota; kingdom Metazoa; phylum Chordata; class Mammalia; order Rodentia; family Ctenomyidae; genus Ctenomys; species Ctenomys sociabilis. The sequence continues at coordinate 21,061 of PVKA01025658.1, read as the reverse complement.
CTTAACTGTTCTTCCTGTTCCTCATCACAGCCCATAGGTACACACCTTCATTAGATGGAATCTTTCTTCTTTTCAGGTGTCTCCTTGAACTGTGTGCCAGGCTGCCCCTGAAAAGCCCAGTGTCCACCAGCCAGGCTGCTACAGTGAACAGAGCCCATCAGCTCCTCAGATCTACCAGTGTAGCTGGTTGGGCCTCTGTGGAGTCCTGGGTGCATAATCAGGGTACAGACTGGGGTCTCCCAGGCAGATAACCATTCTTGGGGGAGCAGGAGAAATAGTCAGCACTGTGGGGTGATTCTTTTCCACAATGTGGGTGAGGGTGCTGTAGCACCCACTTCTCAGCTCCCAGTAGGAAGCAGGTGAGCTCAGGGCCTCCTAATCCTTTCACTTACTTCTGTAAATGACTATTCTGATGCCCTTTTCCCCATCGTATAGGTCTGATGGTCAGGCTGTTCCTTATGGCTCTTCAAAGATGAATGAAGAGCTGGTTCCATCCACAGTGATGAGGAAACCAGGAAAATGATGGTTTCCTTTATCAATTATCTGTCCAATTCAATCCCTTTCATTTAGTGTGAGCATGACACTCTAGCTTCATATTAAAACATTCAGGTTAGATAGTCATAGAATTGTTAAAGACCTTAGAGACTATCTTGAAACAATGTGCTAATTCACAGAAGCAAACTGCTGATCTACTCTGCTGGAGACTTCACATTGTGTGCAGTGTCCTGTGTCACTGCAGGCCTGGCTTTTCATGGACAGTTGTCACAAAAGTACCAAGCATGTGGAGAGGTGCTGGACAGGAGTGGAACCATTCACACTGGCCCTAGAGGAGCTGGTGGTCCTCTTCAGAATTGGGCTGGCCATGAAGACCACCTCATCTTGAGCTTTAGGATTGATTCCTTAGCATTATTTCATCATTTCTTCTTGGATTTTGTTTTCAACACTTTTAACCTGCCATTAAAAAAGAGGATTTTGAAGATGTACTTTTAACATGCTATATAAGTATATTCTAGAAAAAGCTGTACTTCTTAATAACATTGAAGTTTGGTGTTTATGAAGAAATTCAAGATTTTAATGTTTTTTTTTTTTTTTGAAGTCAAATGATTGGTATTCCTGTCTAGATTCTGCTGCTTATTACCTCTTGAGACCTTAGGTGTATAGTTTAATTTCATAGCCTCAAATTCCTCCTATCTAAATGGGTGAATATGATTAATGTGTTTGAGCTCAGTAGACTCCAATCAATAGATTATTGTTATTTGTAAAGCCTTCAGGTAAATAGAAGAGATACTGATTTAGAGATCTGTGTAAGAAATATTTTTGTTATTTATAGCACTCTATATAGATTTTAAAATTTATTTATTTATTTGAATACAGTTCAGACTCATAAGGATTCTCCTGTCTCAGTCTCCCAAGTGCTGGGATTTCTGGCATGTACCCAGATGTTTCCAGATTAGCACAGTGCCCCTGGGGTTCTGGGGTCAGCACGGCATGTGATACCAGGGCTCGAACTTGGATCTTTGCACATAACAGGCAGGCACTTAGACTCTGAGTTATCTTTCCAGTTCTCTATATAGATTTTTAGTAAGAAGTAAGCCCCAGTTAAAGAAAATTGCTAAATCACTTGCCTATTCATATTAAAAAAGTTATCGTTATGTGTTTGAAGTGTCATACTATTTATACATATATGTAGAAATATATGTAGAAATATGACACCTCATAAACTTTGAGTACTCAGAGTTTGCTAGATTGTGAAATATTTATGTTTAGTGTCAGCAATAGATGAGCTGTAAATGGCTCTAGTCAACAGTTTCTTCAGATAACCCACTGTAGAGAGCTGTGAATAGCGAGGGCGCCGGCTTCCGCCTTCCACCCCCCGCTGGGTGAGTGTTCTCTGTAGTAAACAACTCCTTATATGGCTAACACAAAGACTGTGGCTCCCTCCCGTATCTGGACCAATTGGCTGCGCCCACGTGTCACTCCAGGGTTGGACACCTTGTGGTATATAGCTTGGGCTTGCCCAGGGAGGAGCGGAGGAGCGGAGGAGGAGCAGAGGAGAAGGAGGAAAAGAAGAACTACTCAATCCATGGAAGAATAAAGCATTGCAGAGACAACCAGTGGTTGTGTCTTCCTTGCTGGTGAGGATGTGCGCGACAAGTGGTGCCAAAACCCGGGAACCGCAGTCCCGTGACTGGCTGAAGCTCTGCGCAAGTGGTACCAGTAAGCCCCAGGTAAGTAGGGGTCCACTTTGAGCGGGTAACAGCCCACAGTCCCAAGGCTAAAGAGGGGCGTGGGAGTCACCTAGAGTGATGGGAAAACCCGGTAAGGGCGTTCTCTCTGTAAATGAAGAGGGAGCAAGAGTTCGCTGACGAGCGGACTAAAAGCGAAAGTAAAACAGAACAATGGGCGCTGCGTCAAGCCCAATTTTTTAGGCTCCAAAGGAGCTGCTGTATGCAAAAAAGCTCAAGTTGAGCAAAAGAACCTTGGAGAAATTTCTTGAAGAGTGTGATATTGTAGCTCCCTGGTTCGTGGTGTCCGGAAGTCTCACGGTACCGTCCTGGGACAAACTAGGAAGAGATTTAGATTTAGCTCATGAACAAGGGACCCTAAGGGCTGGAGTGAGACCAATTTGGCTGTTGATCTGGGGATGCTTAGAGGGCCGGCAGTATAGCTCAGCGGACTAAGCGCTTGCTTAGGTAAGCGCAGCGGCCAGGGTTCGATCCCTGCTTCCGCTTGCCGAGCCGGCCCCGCCTTCGGGTGCGCTGAGCCGGCAATTAGAGTCCAGGCGTGGTGGCGCTCGCCTGTAATCCCAGCACTAGGGAGGCAAAAAGCAGGAGGATCACTATGAATGTGGGCTGCATAGTGAGACCCTGTGTACAAAAAGAAAAAAAAAAAAAAGAAGAGAAAAAAAAGGGGGACCCCCCCGGGAGTATCCGTAATCCAGAGATTTGGTGGGCACTGGGGGTGGAGTTCCCCATGGCCCTTCCTGTCTTTCAAGATGCTCAAGGTAATCGTTACCAAGAGCCTTTAGATTTTAAGGTGATCAAATCGCTGGCGGAATCAACTAGGACATGGGTGAGTAGCCCCCGGTGCTAATGGCAGTTAGCAAAGATAGCCCGGTGTTTATGCCAGAAATTGGAAAACAGACACAACAGCCCAGTTAACAGCTATAGAGGAATCATCAGTAACAGGGCTCTTTGACTTAGCTTCCTCCTTATGCTTTATCAAGAATGCCTCCTTTGCTGAAACTAATACAGCTTTCACTGCTGATGGCTGCCTCATATTGACTAATATCACCTCAGGAGATTTCTATGGTAATTCTATCCGAGCAGCGGTTCTTGGTATATAAATATGTGGTACCCAGTTAAAACAACCATTGATTTGGGGAAATTGTTTAGGAACCAGCCCCAGAGAATTAAATAATAATCAGTCCTATTCCCAGAGCCCCCTGTGGATGGTGGGGCTTAGAGGCCCCCCACGGTCCATGTCATATCATTATAAAAATCCTACCCAACATAATCAACCATTATTTTTGGATGTGTTTTATTTGTGTGGCAAAAGAGCTTGTCTTGATTGGATTCCCCTGGCCCTACAAAATTCATTAGTGTTCATTGGTACAGTAACATGGAATACCTCTGTCTCCTTTGAATCCTTGGTGCAGATTAACAAGACCCATAAGTTTAATATCTCCTCTATACCCTGTCTCTTGGCCCCATTCTTTTTTGTGCTTTGGAATGGTACTCAGAATGGTACCTGGGTGGATGGGGAAAGGGGTCGACTAAATTGTACAGCTTTAAATTGTAGTCTCAGCAATTGCTGGAGATCTGAACACGTGAGTGCCCTGGTGGTTCGCATCCCTAGTGCGGTGATGATCCCTACACGGGTGGATGAGACCTGGCAACAACTGCCAGCTGTCATATATCGACGAAAGAGGGACTTCGGCATCACCGCTGCTGTCATGACTGCCGTGGCCCTGGCGGCCACTGCTGCCACCGCCGCTGGCTTCGCCTTAACACAGACTGTCCAGCAAGCCACAACCATCAATGCACTCGCGGGAAGAGTGGCAGCTGCCTTGGAGGTCCAGGAGACACTTAACGGACAGATCCATTTTGGCATTCCGGCTTTGAACCAACAAACCGCCCTGCTGCAAGAGCAAGTGAACGCACTACATGTGCAACAGAGACTGACTTGTGACTTGGGGTTCCATTCTTTGTGTGTAACTCCCATGACAGTGCCTAATGCTAGTGCATGGGTCTGGGTACTCAATGCCTACCTTAGAGGGCCCTGGAATGCTACTTTCCTGATTTATACCCTGCAGTTAGCGCATGCCATCACAAAGATTAATGAGACTTGAGTGCCGCCTGTTAGTGCAGCCCCTTCTGGAATCAGCTGGCTGCAGCTGCTGGGTGGGCATCGCGCTGGGCAGGATCTGTCTCCCTCTTGTTATTATGTGGCGGGGGATTATGTTTTTGCTTGTTTCTCCTCTGTAAATATCGACAGCGCCAAACCAACAAATAGCCGTTAAGCAAGTATTACTAGCAATGGAACCTCCTCCCCCAGCTCAGGTGTGGGTCTCCATGCTGGAGTGACGCACCATGGGTCGTGCCAGGGATCCAATGACGCTTGGTGACCACAGATAGATAATTAGCCAAAGCCTATAGCTACACAGTCCCCTGGTGTTGGGCTGGCCACCCTACACAAATAGTTTACCGGCACAGGGTGCGAGGCAAAGCACTGCACTTAGAGACCAGAGCGGCCAAGCTGGAATCTAAGGGGAATACACCCGATTGCATGTGGGTTCGATGCCTTCCACCCCACCCCTGTGAAAAAGGGCATCGGACGGTGCTGACACTCCCTGGGTGCAATGCACCTGGGCAAGAGTTGGCCTCTGTCCTTGCACAACAGGGATCAGGCCTCTGTTCTCACCTGTTGCTATAAACAAAAAGGGGGAACTGTAGAGAGCTGGGTGAGTGCTCTCTGTAGTAAACAACTCCTTATATGGCTAAGGCAAAGACTGTGGCTCCCTTCCGCATATCTGGACCAATTGGCTGCGCCCAGGTGTCACTCCAGGGTTGGACGCCTTTTGGTATATAGCTTGGGGCGGGCTTGCCCAGGGAGGAGTGGAGGAGCGGAGGAGAAGGAGGAAAAGAAAAACTACTCAATCCATGGAAGAATAAAGCATTGCAGAGACAACCAATGGTTGCGTCTTCCTTGCTGGCGAGGATGCGCGCGACAACCCACTACTATTGTGGACTGCTGGACTGTGTTGGATTGTTTCACTGAATTCAAGCACCTATAATAATTGAATGAAAATAGAATACCCATCTTTGACAGGACTAAGCAAAAAAAGAGGGGATACAAAAGAGGGACCATTCTGTGTTTGTATAAACAGTACAATAAGGATAAATAGCAGTACTTTTGTGTAACTCTATAAGAAGAAAGATTTGCGCCAATAGTGTTTGGACAGGATATCCTGTCTGCTTCTTGTACTATGGATAACCACTAGGAAGATAACAATGTAAAAAGTATTAATTATTGGAACTATACAATAATTCAGCTTTTTATAAAAAATAGGTATACAGCTACATTCTCTTAATTCATTGAATAGAAGCATCTACTCTAATGGTTTTTGTAAATAGAATATCATGTATACATATTGTACAAAAAAAACACTATGAAAACAATATGCAATGCATTATTGAATCTGTTCTACTAATTTGATTTGAAACTATCCCATTGCTATTTGTTCTTCAACAAAATTATGGAAAATAAAAAATAAAAAAGAAAATGTCATATTTTTACAGATTACATTTTATTTCATTCATTACCCAAATATATCTTTATTATAAAAATTCATTTAGTCACCAATCAACTGCTGAACATCTGTAGTATGTCAGATACAGAGCTGAACTCTGGAAACATTGAAATGGAAGAGGTAAATTATTTTCTGCACAGAACTTAAATCTGATGGAACTACATACATTTAGTGCACCAGAGTGGAGACAACCCTAACCCTAAGGAGGGAGGGAAGATTAGAAAAGTGTCAAAGATGTCCAAAGTAGCCTTCCAGGAAATGTAGGAGTGGAAGAATTTATTACCAGTTGAAAGGCACAGGGCAGAAACACAGGGAAAAGTAGAGTTAGGGTCAGTGTTACAGTCAGGGTTAGAGTTGAGGTTACTGTTTAGGCTTCAGGGTTTATTATTTGTGGTTAGGGTTATATTTAACATTAGCTTTAGGGTTAGGGCCAGGTTTAAGACAGGGTTAGAGTTAGAGTTAGTTTTTAATGTTCATAGTTAGGGTTTAGGTATGGGTAGGGTTAGTGTTTGAGTAGGTTTAGGGTTAGATTTGGGTCAGGGGATTATGTGATTCCCCCAGTAGATGTGAGCATGAAGCCACATGGAGTCAGGCTGGTAGGTCCAGAGTGTCATCAGGCCTTCAGTATTTTGATATTTTTCCAAATTATAGTCCTTCTTCAAGTTTCACTGCTACATTGTATGTGCATATATCTATTATGCCTCCACCTCACTTTGGGAGCTATTCTAAGGGAGCAACTGGATAGTGCTTGGTCCAGTTGATGCCATCTGGATTGAAAATCTGAATTCTTTTGTGGAAGATAATAAACTCTGACTCTTGCCAATGGCAATTGGATTCCTATGGCTCCTAACTGCTATATGCTAAGATGGTGGTTCACAAATTTTATGTGAATGAATTTTTTAAAATAGCATGAATCTGGCCTGGGGAGATAGCTCAGTGGCTTAAGTGCCTGAATGGCAAGCACAATGTCCTGAGTTCGATCTCTGGTACTAACTAACAAAATAAATAACTAACCAAATAAATAAATAGAATATCATGAATCCAAAAACTGATCAAATTAAAGTTTTATTTATTTGGTCCCCAGACACAGTCTGGCAGGCCTTTGGTATTTTGAAGTGTTTCAAATAGTAACAGGATGTGATCATATGTGTTTCTCAGAGTCTCTGGAAAATCTGGGGAGCAAATGCTTCTGAGAGACTTGGTCTCCTGGAAGGTGGCTTATATGTGCTCCAGCAGACAGGCTGCTATCATGTAGATGGGATATTGGAACACTGGTGGAAACAAAGGGGCTTTACATGCACCAAAGATGTAGATTGTACTGGAACTTGGCCTGATAGTCTAGGGAAGGGGTTCTCGGATCATCAGGAAGATGACAGAAGCAAATGCCTTCACCAATTAGTCACAGACAAGGACAAGAGCTTAAGGAAGACCTTGTGTGCTTTCTCTATGCAAAGAGAGGACCTATGAGAACTTGTGGGTGGATATTGAAGTTGGGTGAGTAGGATATGTATAAAGATATGAACTTAGACTTTATGTCACTTGAGGAGATTGCACAGGGGTAAAGGATGGGTGTGATCTCCACACACTAATTGTACCTTATCTGCAGGTTACAGCTGCCACAATCTAGATCAAAAGGAAGAAACATTCTTCAGTGGAACTTGAGGTATACAAGACTTTATTTCCCAAATTAAAATTTTTTTCTGACTTCTCTGTTTATTTCATTAGGTATATAAAATTTTGAGTGCCCCATAAGAATATAAAATATGAATCCATTGGTTAACTAATTGTTCACTGAATATACCCAAGAAAGTATTTGGGACATGCACAGATATGTTCTAAATTCTGCATTCTGCAGCTCTCTGTAGGCAATTTCAGAAAACACTCTTTATGGTGAATTTTTAAGATGAGCTTATCTTTCCTATTGAGTCATTGAATAATTTTTAGGAAATCCATTTTCCTTTTTGTTCCACCTGAAATAAATTCTCCAAAGGCCTTTTTTTTTTAACTGCCTAAAATTATTTTGTGGATGGAGTGATTGGAGCCCCAATTAGGGAAAATTGCCAAATCTCAGTTCTGAACCCCTTTTTCTCATGAAAGACATCAACACTGGTAATGAATGTGAAGTTAAATTTATATCAAAGCTGAAAAAAAGCTGCAGCTTTCTCTGGGATCCAGGTGTGTTGCCTCCTTTCCTGAGTGGAATGTGACAGAAAATACACCCTGCTGCTCTATGTTCTGGCAGAGGGCTGTAACCTGGATGCTGGTGCATGAAAAGCAGTGAAAGTTGCAAGACAAAAGGGTGGTGGAAGAGCAGAAATGAAGGAGCACAGACTGGAGAGACTTCCATGGTGAGCTCAGGCCACAGGTCGAACAGCAAGGGATCTTGTGTTTGTGAGTGGTTGTGTAGGTGATGGGACATCTGGCCTTTGTGGTAACTTGTGCCCATAGCGGAAGCTCTTTGGTGTGCATCTGCTAGTAAGCACTAGCATTCCAGGACAGATCCTGGAGAAAAGTGGTATGTCTGTACAAAACTGGATGAGCCCAAGGTCATCTTAGAACTGCTAACCTATTTAGTTAAGAGGCAAATGTGGACTCTGGGTTTCTGCCTCTTTTTTAAAAAATGTATTTAGAACACAGTATACAGGGTCTCATTACACAGACAGGACTCATAGTGATCCTCCTGTTTTCAGCCTCCCAAGAGCTGGGATTACAGGCACATGCCACCATGCCCAGTCTCAGTCTCAGTTTCAGTATGCCCCTGGGACGGGACCAAAGCAGCACTCCAGGGATTGAACCCCAGTCCCTGCGTCTGTCAAAGCAGGTGCTTTAATTCATTGAACTATCTGGCCAGCCTTAAGATATACTTAAATGTATATATAATTCAAGCCATGGAGCATAGCCACCTTTCCAGAAAATTTTTGTTAACACAACGTGTCTCTGTATATTCTTACTTTTATTTTACTGTAAGAAATTTATATTACAGCTACATTTTTATATAATATTTATTTCTTCCCTAAGTGTTAGTAGGAAATGAATATAAAGTGCTGGGAAGTAGCTGGGTCAGAAGACTGGGAGATGATAGGTTTGAGAACCACAGGGTTCTGAGCAGTAGCCTTACATCCCATCATTCAGGGTGAGGGCAAGTATTACTTGCTTTTAAAAGTTCAGAAGCAGCTGGGTATAGTAGCACACATGATCCTAGCTCTCTGGAAGGCTGAGACCAGAAGATCACAAATTTGACTGCAGTCCAGGCTACTTGGAGACTTAATAAGAGCTTGCTTAAAAAAAAAAAAAAAATGGTGGAAATTCAACACAGGGCAAAAGCCTTGGATTTAATTCTCAATGCCAGGGGGGAAAAGGTTCAATAGAAATGAAGCTTTTTTTTCCCACTGTCTACACAGGTCACATGAAATGGAAAATTGGGTGGAATCTATGACTGAAAATGGTATTTATATTTTTAAAGCAAAAAAGAAGTAACCATTTTGACTTTGCCACTGTGTTATTACATAAAATTTCAAAGAACTTTCTAGAAAAAATTTTTCCAGTTGAATTTAAGGCCTTACAAGCTGTCATTTTTCTGTCTTTGGGGATCAATTTGCTATCAGCTTTCAGTAAGCAGCAACCTTTCCTACTGCACAACCTCTTGAAAGACCAACATGTTACAGGGACTGTCACTGTGACTCATTGGAAAGTATTGGTTATTTTAAGCAGTTATCTTTATAATTGACTTTTCATCATCACTTTTTACCTTGCACTGTAAAGACACAGAAAAAGCTGCAGAAGGAGATGGTGTCCAGGCACCCTTCACTCAAGCTTACTCACTGACATGTCAGACAACACTGTGCATGCCCCAGGCCAGGCCAGGCCAGGTCAGGGCCCTTGGGGGTGCTCTTTGCTTAGGTGTAGACTTTAGTCAGACTTCACCATCGGAAGTGAACTTTCTGAGGGTACAGCACAATGAAACTTGGTCCTTTGTGTAGCTTTGTGTAATCATAAACAATCAGTATGCAGCCCTGTGACAGCCCTGAAGGTCCTCACTTTACTCTGTATGGCCTCTCCTGTCCCCCCCTGCCTCTGATGGCCACCATCTTGCCAGTCCCTGATGACCTCCTCTGATAGTGATATATAGAAGAATTACATGATGTGGACCCTTTGGGGTTTTCCTTTTTTGCTCAGCAGAAGGCTCTTATGTTGTGTTCAAATTGCTGCATGGGTACAGTCTGCTCTCAGTGCTGAGTTGCATACCAGTATACAGCAAAAGCATTTTAAAAAGCGTTTTCCTGTTAGAACACATATTCTTTGCAGATTTTGCCTATTGTAACTGAAGCTCATGTAATCACTTGTAGCTTTGTTGTGTGATCATATTTCTTTAAAATTTTTTTTATTCATTTTAATGAGAAAAAAGATTAAAATAGCAATGAAACAGCTTCAAAACAGGTTAATAGGGCAATTACAATAATTAATACATTGCATGTTGTTCTTGTAGCAGTTATTCACAGGACAAGATGTAGACTTGATATCTTGTCTAAACAATATTAGTACAAACATTTCTTCTCATTGAACTAAGAGAAAGTAGCTGTATATCTATCCTATTTTGTATATATATATATATATATATATATATATATATATATATATATATATTACTACAAAATGGTCCATTATTTATTTATTTATTATAATTTTATTTTTGTATTTTAGGAAAAAGTTTACAGGGTGCTCAGGGTCTCATTACTAGATCGGACTCATAGTGATCCACCTGCTTACAGCCTCCCAGGAGCTGGGAGTGCAGGCACACCCCACCATGCCCAATCTCCTTAGCTATCTCAGCAGGCCCCAAGGGCAGGGCTGGCATAGCAGGCCTGGGGATCAAATCCCTGGCCTGTGCACCTGCTCAAAGGTGTCTTAAGCCACTGAGATATTTGGGCAGCACTTTGGTTATTTATTTATTTATTTATTTTATTTTTTAATTTTTTGTGGTACTGGGGATTGAACTCAGGACCTTGCACTTGCCAGCGAACAATTTATTCTACTGAGCTTTCTCCCCAGCCCTGGTCCTTTATTTACATCCCCATTTTTTGTTTTGTTTTGTCAGAGATGGGTATTCAATTGTTGTTAGAGAAGCTGTATTTGGAGAAGTCTTTAAAGGAACTTTTCATATTTGATGCCCATCCAAACATTGTAGATACTTGAATTCAGCAAAATAACCCAATATAGTTCAATATTCCACAATAGTAGTGAGTTACCAGCACAACTAGCAATTGTCTGAAGTTGTTGACTTGAGCCTTTTACAGCTCGGTGTATTAATTTAGCTTTGTTTTTATACCTCGTGGTTAAACTTTTCTGCTGGATGGTTAAGACCACATTAAAGGAAGGCCTATATAACTAAAAATGTAACTTCTGCTATCTGATAAGGTCAGTCAAATCCTCTCAGGATTTACCCTGGAACCATGTACAGTGCCTTGTGAATCTTTTCTCAGTGTCAGCCATCCGGATGAGTCATGCCATTGCTTAACCAATTTGCTCCTTGTGAAAGTCTGAGAGAATTTTTTCTCTCTAGGTGACTCTCCTTATGCACACCATGCACCATCAATTCATTTCCTCTGGCCCTATAATCTCCTTGATCAGAAAATTTGGGACACTACTTAGTTACAGGGTGTCACAGCACAGGTTCTCTTATGTCCTGAGTCCTCATTCATCTTCAAGGGCTAAGCCCCAAATATTGGCTAACTTTTTATCCCATCTATCTGTCTAATGTTTGGTCTGAAAACTTTAATTGTTAAACATTCAGAAGAGAAGCTTACTGATGTTATTATCCCATAACAGAGGCAGTTAAGCTTAACATCACTATCTGTCTGAATATTACATACTTTAGACACAAAATGAAATTTCTATTTTCCAGTAGCCATGAATGCTCTAAAATTTAAATTCCAATAGAATGTTAAAAAAATTACATATTTTTACACATTTTTATGTTTTTTATATTTAGAAATCAAACCATATTCAACATTGTACCAGTACAATACTATTACATCGTTTTTTGTCCCTCATTTACTTTTATTACATTTTTTTATATAGATTTACTCTTCAGAGAGTATAGCAACAATTGATATGACATTAGAAGCAGTACACATTTAGAAGACCAAAATTACAGGTATTTGAAGCATGGTTTTAGTATTACAGATTGTTGTCCACAATGTAGTTTCCTAGCTCATAGATATCAGCATATAGAGTTAGTCAAGGTGAGAATTGTACCCATTTAACGTTATTTTCAAAAACCTGACGGAGACTTTTAAGATCATTTGCTTTAACTATGTTGTTTATACAAATGTATGGCTTTGCCCTTATCAGATTTCCTGATTTTCTCCATTCTTTCTCTTCATTGTTTAATCCTTAAGTTTTCTCCATTTAACTGTGTTATACCTTTCAATTTTTATTTCTTCTTTTGAATTCTTACACTAAGAGACAATATGATATTTACACATGTGTGTTTTCACTTATGAGTATAGTTTCAAGTTGGATCCTCTTATCTATGAAGGCTTTGAGTTTATTTTTCTTTATAGCTGAGTAATAACTCCATTGTATAAGCACAACACAAATTTTTCATCCATTCCTCAGATGATGGACATTTTGGTTGTTTCCAAGATTTGGCTAACACAAATTGTGCTGCTATAAATATAGGTGCACATATATCCCTATGATATGATGTTTTCAGTTCTTTTGGGAAAATTCCCACCAGGGGGTTAGCTGGATTGAATGGGATTTCCAGTCCTAGTTTTTTTAAGGCATCTCCACACTGATTTCCACAATGGTTGCACCAGCCTGCATTCCCATCAGCAGTGGAGAAGGGTTTCCTTTACCCACAACCTATCCAACATTTGTTGTTGGTTTTTTTTTTTTTTTTTAATGATAGCCTTTTTTTTTTTTTTTTTTTTTTTTTTTTTTTTTTTTTTTTTTTTTTTTTTTTTTTTATTATTGTCTTTTTTTTTTTTTTTTTTTTTTTTTCCTTTTCAGAAACGGGGATTGAACTCAAGCCCTTGCACTTGCCAGGGAAGCACCTATTTCACTGAGCCATCTCCCCAGCCCTATGATAGCCATTCTTTCTGGGGTGACATGGTGTCTCAGTGCTGTTTTAATTTGCATTTCACGGATGGCTAGCGATGTAGAGCATTTTTTTTCCATATATTTATTTGCTTCTTTAATTTTATTCTCTAAGAAGTGTGTATTCATCTCAGATGCCCATTTCTGAATTGGGTCTTTAAATTTGAGGGCCCTGTTATATCTTAGTTCTTTATATATTCTAGACAGTAGTCCTCTGTCTGATTGCTTATTAGTTAGGATTTTTTCAAAATTTGTGGGTTGTCTTTTCACTCTGTTGACAATTTCTTTTGACGTGCAGAAGCTCATCAAGAAGAGTTGATCCCAGTTGTTGATTCTTTCAAGTGCTTCCCGTGTGAATATATATTTGTTCATGAGCTCTTTACTTACCCCTATGTCTTCAAGAGTTCCTCCTACTTTCTCTTCCAGGAGATTTGAGTATTTCTGTTTTAATGTTTAGATCTTTAATTGATTTTGACTTTAGCTTAGTGCATGGTGATAGAGCCGGGTCAAGTTTTAGTTTTCAACATGTGGAGAGCCAATTTTTCCAGCACCATTTGTTAAAGAGGCTATCTTTCTTCCAGTAAGGGTTTTGGTCTCTCTGTAGAAGATCAAGTGGTTGATTGTATTCTCAGAGGCCTCTGCCTCTTCTAGTCTATTCCATTGGTCCTCAGATCTATTTTGTTGCCATTACCATGCTCATTTTATCACAGTAGTTTGTACTATAATTTCAAGTCAGGAGCTTAATGCCTCCTGTCTGTTGTTTGTTGGTCAGGAGTGTGTTTGCTATTCTAGGTCTTTTCTGGTTCCAAATAAATTTTAGGAATGATTTCTGTAGGTCTGGTAGGTATATTGTTGTAGGTTGATAGGGATTGCATTGAATCTGTGTAACAGTTTTGGGAGTATGGCCATCTTCACGATGTTGGTTCTTCCTACCCAGGAGCATGATATATCTTTCCATTTTCTGAAATCCTCTATGGTCTCTGTTTTCAGAGTACTATAATTTTCCATGAAAAGATCTTTAACTTCTTTAGTTAGGTGAATTCCAAGACATTTCATTTTCACAGTGCTATTGTAAAAGGTGTTGTTTCTATAGTTTCCGTCAGTATGTTTGTTATTTGTGTAGAGGGATGATATTGACTTTTGAGTATTGACTTTGCATCCTGCTATGCTACTGAATTTGTGTATCAATTTATCCAGCTTCTTGGTAGAGTTTTTTGGGTTTTCCAAGTAAAGTATCATGTCATCTGAAAATAGTGATAATGTAACATCTTCTCTACCTATTCTTATTCCTTTTATTTCTCCCTTTTGTCTAATGACTGTAGCTAATGATTCCAAAACTATATTGAATAGGAGGGGTGATAGAGGACATCCTTATCTTGTACCAGATCTAAGAGTAAAAGATTTCATTATTTCCCCCTTTAGAATTATATTAGCTTTTGGGTTGTCATACATGGCTTTTATCAAATTGAGGTAGATGTCTTCTATTTTAATTTTCTGTAGGACTTTGAATATGAGTGAGTGTTGGGCTTTGTCAAAAGTCTTTACTGCATCAATTGAGATGATCATGTGGTTTTTAGTTTCAGTCTATTAATATAGTGTATTACATTTATAGATTTTCGAATACTGAACCATCCTTGCATCCCGGGGATGAATCCTACCTGGTTATAGTGTATGATCTTCTGGATGATTTTCTGTATTCTATTTGCTAGGATTTTATTGAGGATTTTTGCATTTGTGTTCATGAGGGAGGTTGGCCTATAGTTCTCTTTTTCAGTTGTGTCTTTCCCTGGTTTAGGAATCAGTATAATACTTGCCTCCAGAAATGATTTTGGGAGGACTGCTTCCTTTTCAATTTCATTGAGGAGTGTATGGATTATATCTTCTATAAATTTCTTGTAGAATTCAGCTGTGAATCTATCAGGACCTGGACTTTTCTTTGTCAACAGGCTGTTTATTACATTTTGTATTTCATTGGCTGTTATTGGATTATTAAGAGTTATTATACATTCTTGATTCAGTTTTGGTAATTTGTACCTTTTGAGGAATCTCTCCCTTTCTTCTATGAGTTTTATTCTGTGAGCATAAAGATTCTCAAAGTAGGTATACACAATCTTCTGAATTTCCACTGGGTCTGTGGTCATTACACCCTTTTCATTCCTCATTGCTTGTATTCATTTTTTTTTTTTTTTCGTTTTTGATGAGGTTATTTAGGGGCTTATTGATTTTATTTAGTCTTACAAAGGACGACTTTTTCATTCGTTGATTCTTTGAACTGTTCTTTCATCTCAATTGAATTAACTTTTACTCTAATATTTATGATTTCTTCCCATCTTTCACCTCTGGGTTTGGTTTGATCTTCCTTTTCTAGATCTTGGAGGTGCAACATTCATGTGTTTATTTGTTCCTGTTCTGTTTTCCTAATGTGTGAGTTCATAGCTATGATTTTCCCTCTAAGAACTGCTTTCATCGCATCCCACAAATTCCAATAAGTTGTGGTAGAATCTTCATTGAATTACAGACATTGTTGCATTTGTTGTTTAATTTCATCTATGACCCATTGATTGCTGAGTAGGGTGTTGTTTAATTTCCATGTACTTAGGGGATTTTTCTGGTTTCATTGCACTGTGGTCAGATAATATGCATAGGATAATTTCTGTTTTATTGCATATACCTAAGCATAACCTATGGACTAGTATGTGGTCTATTTTAGAAAATGACTGGTGTGCAGCTGAAAAAAATGTGTATTCACCTGTAGTTGTGTAGAACACTCTGTATATGTCCACCAGGCCCATTTGTTCTAAGCTCTGGTTCAGTTCTGGTACTTCCTTGCTAATTTTTTGTCTGGTTGACCTATCTTTTTTAGATAAATGGTTCTTTAGGTCTCCTCTTCAGACTGTGGTCTTGAATATTAGCTCTTCCATGTCCATTAAGTTTTGTCTTATATAGTTGGGTGCTCCCATGTTTGGTGCATAGATATTTATGAGCGTTACCTCTTCCTCCTGAATTTTTCCCCTAATCAATATATAATGGCCTTCTTTATTTCATTTGATCGTTCTTGGCTTGAAGCTGAGACTGTCTGAGAACAGCATTGCTACCCCTGTTTTTTTTCTGAGGTGCTAGGGCTTGTAGTATTGTTTTCCATCCTTTGACTTTAAGCCTATGAATGGCTTTTTGAATTAAGTGTGTTTCTTAACACACTTTTTAATACAGCACATTGTTCAGTTTTGTTTCCTATTCCACTGTGTCAGTCTTAATTGGTGAACCAAGTCCATTTGTACTGATGGTTATAACTAAGATGTGTTGCCTAATGGTTGGCATGTTATTTACCATCTGTTGTTTATTCCTTATTTTTTCCTGTGTTTAACTGTTTGCACTATTTAGTGGGTTCCTTCTGTTCTCATTTGTGGAGTTCTAGTCATTGTGGTTCCTCTGTAGAAAATCTTTCAGTAGCCTGTGTAGGGATGGCTTTGTCATCATGAAATTCCTTAGTTGTTCTTTGTCATGGAAGTATTTTACTTCTCCCCCAAACTTGAAAGAGAGCTTTGCAGGTTATAGTAGTCGGGGCTGGAATTTGTTTTCATAGCTCTGCTCCATGCTCTCTTGCCTTCATGTTTTGTGAAGAGAAGTCAGTTTTCCTTTGACTATTATCTGCTTCTTTTCTCTAGCAGCTTTCAGTATATTATTCTTGTGCTTGATTTCTGGGATCTGACTATTGTATATCTTGGTGTGTTTTTAGTTGAGTTGAAGTTATTTGGAGTTCTGTATGCTTTGGTTACAGGAATGTTAGATTGTTTCCTCATATTTGGGAAGTTTTCTGCTATTACTTCTGCCCATATTTTTTTATATCATTTTCATTGACTCCTTCTTTCTCACTGATGCCTATTAGTCTCACATTGTTCATCTTGGCAACGTCCTGCAGGTGATGGATTATTTTTTCCTGCATCCTTGTTGTTTTTAAGAGATTCTTTCCTTTTCACTAGCTGCACCATCATCTTCAAGAACTGAAACTTTGGATGGTTAAGACCTAGATAGAAGAAGACTTATATACCAACACATGTACTTTATGTTTCTTATGTAGTCCCGACTACTACAGCCTGCAAAACTCTCTTTCAAGTTGGAGGAGAAGTAAAATACTTCCATGACAAAGAACAACTAAGGAATTTCATGATGATAAAGCCATCCCTACACAGGCTACTGAAAGATTTTCTAGAGAGGAACCACAAGTTCCCTCAGGAAATCTTGTAGTCCTGTATATTATTCTGTGGATCTTTTGTCTGTGTTATCCATGTGGATGAGTCACGGCCAATGCTTGACCAGTTTGCTCTCTGTGAGAGCCTGAGAGAAAGTTTTCTCTCCATGTGACTCTCCCCAGGCACACCATAGAACTTCAATCACTTTCCTGTGTGGCTCCATAATCTCCTTGTTCAGAAAATTTGGAGCTCAACTGAGTTTCATGATGTTGCAGTACAGGTTCTCCTATGTCCTGAGTCTTTGCTCACTTTGAAAAGCTAGAGCCAAAATGTTGGCTGGCCTTGTGGTTCTATTTCTCCATCACGAGGCCATAATATTAAGGTGAGCTGTAAATGGCTATGGTCGACAACTTCTTTGAATAACTCACTATTGTTGTGGAATGCTGGACTGTGTTGGATTGTGCTGTCAAGTTCAAGCACCTAAGTTAGTTGAATGACAATGGAGTGCCCACCTTTGACAGATGTAGACAAAGGAAGGGGTATAGAAAGAAAAAAATCATGATGTGTGTGTATAGACAGTACAGTTGGGATAGATAACGCTGTGTTTCTACATAATCCTATGAGAGGCAAGATTTGCACTGATGGTGCTTGGACAGGATATTATGTCGGCTTTTAGTACTATGGTCATCCACTAAGAAAATAGTTATTGAATTTTTGATATAATTCAGGTATAAAAAATAAGATAAGTAAATAGCTACACTCTTAATTTACTGATAAGAGACATCTGCTATAATAATGTCTGTAAGTATAATATCATGTATGCACCTTGTACAATACCAAAACAGTATGAAAACAGTTTGAAGTGTATTAATTTATTGAATCTGTCTTGTTAAGGTGTCTTAAAACCGTCTGATTCATATTTGTACTTCAATAAAATTAAAAAAAAGAAGAAAGAACTGAAACTTTGTCTTTGCTTTCACTCAAACAGTTTTGCAGACTTCTGATTGAGATTTTAAGTTCTTCTATACCTTTTTGACTCTGCTTCATGTGATCTATTTATTTCCTGTATTGCTTAGTAAATGAATCCATCATATTTCTAAACTCCTCTATTTTTTTAATCAATGTCTTCTTTATAGGTAGTTATTAATTCTTTTACTGCAGAGCTTTTTCCAAATTGGGTTTTCTCCATATATTTCCTAAATTGATTCTCTACTTCAGATGTCATAATTTCAAAGATTTCTTTTTTTATTTCAGAAATTATTTCTGCTCTGAGTTCCTCTTTGCCTTTATGCTGTTGTTTCTTTGCTTGCTACACTGTTAATTCATACGTTTCAGCTAGAATAGTGTTCTTTGCACTTGTTTTCGGTGGCCATTGGGTTTCCCCCATATGTTTCTGGATTTCATTCATTACTTCAGATGTTATGTATTCAAAATTTTCTTTTTTAATTTTATTTAAAAAATAGTGGAGCTTAGAAATATGACAGATTCCTTGAATGAGCAGTGCAGGAAAGAAATAGATTGCATGAAGCAGAGTCAAAGATATATAGAAGAACTTAAAATCTCAATCATAATTTTAAAAATTTCTTTTTTTAATTCTAGTCTGAGTTCCTCTATATCTTTCTTTGCTTCTGACTCTGTTAATTCATTCATTTCAGCTGAACTAGTGTCCTCTGCACTCATCATTGGTGGGCTCGAGGTCTGAGATTGCAGTTTGCTCCTTGTGTTTGTCATTTTGTGTATCACTGACCTCTGAACTTTGGTGTAGGGCTTTGGTGCAGTTACAACCTTAGCGTGTAATGAGATTGGGGTGCTGATCTATTAAGTTTGAGATTATCCAGGTATGCTTGGCCTGGATCTAGCTGTTGTGTTCAGCTCCTTTTTTCTGCAGCTCTTGTGGCACAACTGTGAGCCTGTTGTTCTCCTCTGTTGTGTCCCTGTTGTAAAAAAACTTACCTACAAACAAAGGCACAGGTCCTGATGGATTCACAGCTGAATTCTACAAGAAATTTACAGGACATATAATCCAAATGCTCCTCAAACTCTTCAATGAATTTGAAAAGGAAGCAATGCTCCCAAAATAATTTCTGGAGACAAGTATTATACTGATACTAAAACCAGAGAAAGATTCAGGCAAAAAAGAGAACTATAGGCCAATCTCCCTCAAGAACATAGATGCAAAACTCCTCAATAAAATCCTAGCAAATAGAATACAGAAAATCAGGGACCAAGGAGATAGCTCTGTAGAATAAGCACTTGCCTGGCAAGTGCAGGGTTCAGAGTCCAATACCCAGTACCACAAAAAAATAAAAGTGCAAATAATGAAGAAGACTATACACCATGACCAGGTAGGATTCATCCTAGGGATGCAAGGATGGTTCAACATATGCAAATCTATAAATGTAATACACTATATCAATAGAGCCAAATCCATAAACCACATGATCAAAGCAATTGATGCAGTAAAGACTTTTGACAAAGTCTAACATTCATTCATATTCAAAGTCCTACAGAAAATTGGAATAGAAGGTCTCTACTTCAATCTGATAAAAGCCATTTATGAAAACCCAATGGATAGCATAATTCTAAATGGGGAAAGCCTGCAATCTTTTACACTCAGATCTGGTAAAAGACAGGAATGTCCACTGTCATCACTCCTATTCAGTGTAGTTCTGGAATCATTACCTAGAGTCATTAGATAAGACAGAGAAATAAAAGCAATAAGAATAGGTAAAGAAGAAATTAAACTGTCATTATTTGCAGATGACATGACACTTTACTTGAATTTTGATGACTCTTTCAGCCCCTGATCCACCCGAGCCCAGACCAGTGAGTGTGTGAAGGAATTTTCAGCTTCCCCACGCAACTCCTGCGGGGAGCATCCTCCAGGGTACCTGCCCCTAAGACTTCCGAGCTAGGGAGAATTTCAGACAACCTCTCAGTGATCCATCCCAGCCTGACCCACTCTGCAACTCCCTGGAGCTCCTACCCCCACGCCCACCCAGCAAGTGATAATTATTGTGACTCTTCTGACCCTGATCCACCCGAGCCCACCCAGTGAGTGTGTGGGAGAACTTTCGGCTTTCCCATGAGTATGATCTGGAGCACCCGTCCCCAAGACCTCCAAGCGAGAGAGAATTTCTGAGACTCTCTCAGCCTGATCCACCCCAGCCGGGCCACCCTGCAACTCCCTGGAGCCCCTGCCTCCAAGCCTGCCAAGAAAGTGAGAATTTCTATAACTCTTTCGGCACCTGTTCCAGCCCTGCACAGCCTGGTGAGTGAGTGGGAGAGCTTCAGTGCTCACTGGCGCTTACAGGGACAGTTTCATTGTCTGATATTGGATTATCCAGAATTCCTACATCTTCTTGATTTTGTTTGGTAATTTGTACCTATCTAGGAATCTGTCCATTTCTTCTATGTCTTCAGTTCTATGACAGTAAAGATTTTCAAAGTAGCTATTGATGATCCTCTGAATTTCCTCTGGGTCTGTGGTAAGTTTGCTCTTTCCATTCCTTATTGCTTGAATTTGGGGGTTTTCTTTTCTCTTTTTGATATGGTTAGCTAGGGGCTTATCAATTTTATTTAATCTTTCTAAGAACCAGTTTTTTTTTCCATTTATTTTTATTTTATTAAAATACAAATGTCAATCAGACAGTTTCAAAACACCTTAACCATACAGAGTCGATGAATTAATACATTGCAAACTGTTTTCATAACGTTTTGGTATTGTACAAGGTGCATACATGATATTATATTTACAGGCTTTTTTATAGCTGAATTATATCAAAAATTCAATAATTATTTACCTAGTGGATGACCATAGCACTAAAAGCCGACATAATATCCTGTCCAACCACCATTAGTGCAGATCTTGCCTCTCATAGAATTATGTAGAAGCACAGCGTTATCTATCCCAACTGTACTGTCTATACACACACATCATGATTTTTTCTTTCTACAA
>PVKA01025657.1:0-32707 GCA_004027165.1 Ctenomys sociabilis | reverse complement strand
CTCTCTTGTTCTCCCTCTCCCTCCCTCTCTCTCTCCCTCCCTCTCTCCCTCTCTCTCTCCTCCCCCCACATAGCAAAACTTGATGCATACTATGGTTTCCTCTCTTTGTGATGTTAGATACTGAAGATACTGAGTTCTCTGTTCTGATGCATTTGCTGTTTGCAAGTAGTCCTTATCTGAGTGTTTTCATCCTGAGGGGTATGAGTGGAATACACGTTTAGCCACTTTCCTTTTCATAGTTTAGCCTTTTCCTTTTCATAGTCAGACAATATGAGTCTTGTGCATCAAATTTGTGAGTTGTAATTTTTTCTTCTCAGTAGTTTATAAATAATATTCCAATGCCTTCTAGCTACCAACATGGTAGGTAAGAATTTCTACAAAGATTTATAGTAGATAACTTATTCTTTTTGTTAGAAACACATAATACATTTTATTATCCTTGGGGTTTAGAAACTTTAAGTATGTATTCTTGGGTGTATGCTTTTTCATTCAAATTTGCCTAGAACTTAGTATATACTTTTAACCTGAAACTTGGTTTCTCTTTTATCCCAGGAAGATCTTCATTATTATGTGTTTGTCTCTGAATTCCATTTGTGACTTCTAAAACTAATATTATTCCCATTATGCTTCTCTTCAATCTATTCTCTAAGTCTTTTGTCATTCTCCTTAATTTTTTTTAAAATTTTCTGCTTTGAGGTTTATCTTTTAATAATGTTGCAGAGCACTGATTTAAGTCTCCTCAGTGATCACTTCTTTGTCACTTAACTTCCTGAGATAGCTTGAAAATCAGAATTTTCAGTTTCTTCCCATTCTTTACATGTGCATGAGTATTAAGCTCAAGTTCTATTTGGTATCTTAATTAGCAGCATCCCTGATGGTAGCGAGAACTGATGTCATTTGCTCCTTGTGGGGTGGTGGAGTGGAAATACCAGCCTGGAAAAATGTCTTCCTCTCTCCACACTTTACACACTTTCCTCACAGGAGGAAGGCACAAAGACACTTCTACCCATGTCAGCTTTTTGGTGACCTGGAGGTCTCTCACTCACGGAGTGTCAATACTGACCTTAAGGGCAACTGAGTTCCTTCATGATCTTCAGCATTTACTCCAGCTGTCTGACACTTCAGTATCCCACGAGCTCTGCCCCTTAGCCATAGATTGCAGCCTAACACCTTCTTGGCACCCTGCTGCCTAATGTCAGCCTCTGTAACTGGTAGGACCCAGAGCAGTAGATCATGGGGATTTGATAGGAGAAGGATACATGCAGTGGGTTGCTACTGTGTCTTGCGAAAACCCTCAACAAGATAGTCCAAGCTAATTCTCGTACAAAAGAAAAATAGGAATAAAGTTTAAGCAAAGCAAGAATATATATATATATATAATTTCAAATGTTAACTTATCCATGGAAACAAAGGAAATTTCTCACTAATGGATGACTTCTCATGATCTTCTGTAGTCATTTTTTTGTTGCTGCGATAAAATATCTGAGAAAAGCAACTTATAAGAAAAAAGTTTAATTCAGCTGATTGTCTCTGAGATTTCAGCCCTTGGTCAGCTGGTCCCTGTGCTTTTCAGTCTGTTGGGAGA
The DNA here is from genome assembly GCA_004027165.1 of Ctenomys sociabilis. Lineage (NCBI taxonomy): Eukaryota > Metazoa > Chordata > Mammalia > Rodentia > Ctenomyidae > Ctenomys > Ctenomys sociabilis. The sequence continues at coordinate 31,122 of PVKA01025657.1, read as the reverse complement.
AAGAGACACCATGGTGGAGAGGTACCATGAAAGAAGGCTGCTTATCCCATGACGGCCAGGAAGGAAGGCGGAGGGTGGGTGAGGTGGGGTAATGGTAGGGGAGAAGCAGAGGAAAGGAGACAGACAGAGGAAGAGGGAGAGATTGTGCCAGATTTCTTCTTTCTTCCACTTTGATTCCATCCAGGGCCCCGGCTTATCTGATGGTACCACCACATTCAGGGAGAGTGTCATTTTGCTGTCCATGCCAGTTTTAGAAACACTCTCATAGATAAAGTTGGAAGTGTGCTTTACTATTTTCCTGGGTGTTTCTCAGTCAAATCAAACTGACAACCAGTATTAACCATCACAGACCTCATAAAGTGAATGGAATAAAGAATGGCCTTAGCTCCCGAGGCAGCTCCAAGGTGGTCCATGAAGGCACGCGCCCAGGGAGAGGTGAGCAGGCTGTGAGGGCTCTGCCTTCGTGTTGTGTTGAGGCCGATATTGTGGGAGCAGGTTCGTTATAAAGGGACAATATTTGCTCCCTGTTTTTTTCCTTTTATCCATTCTTGACCCTTCTACCATGGGATGATACATCAAGAAGTCACTTGCCAGGTATGTCTCCCCATCCTGGATTTCCCACCTTCCAGAGCTATGGGCCAAATGAATTTCTGTGTATTATGAATCACCCAGCTTGGGATTAACTTCATGTCTTATTTTCCCCTGTCTTGGATGTTCCTGTGCTTGCTTCAGCAGTATGTCTACTAAAGCCAAATCTTCCTGGCAGTCCTGCTTTTTGGAGAAGACAAACAGATCGTCTAGTTTTTAAGTGGATTTATAGCATCAGAAAGGAGGATGGGAAAGATGGCTTTATGAAAGCTTGCATTTAGTTTTTCAGATATGCTCCTTGAATACTCTTGTGAGGAAGGATAACTGTACTGGAGAGAAGAAGGATACCAAGGGTAATTTTAGTCTGCTGGAAGCTCATAGCTTAAAATCAAGCATTTATTGGTCCTCATATCATGGAGTTGGGTCTTGGTGCGAGTAGTCAAGTCTGTTCCCTTGCTGTTCTCTTTCTCTTGGGAGGAGAGGCCTTGCCTGAGGTGTCTTGGACAGTAGACACTATTTCCCCTCCTTTTCTTGGAATTATTTTCATCCCCATTAGAGTGTTGAAACACACAGTTTAAGAAGTTTGAATTTCAGGGACAGGGGTCTGAGAGACTTCTGAGCTTGTTATGTTTATACATCTTTTAGGCAAACAGACTGGGATGTGGAATGAACAACTCACGGTAGTAAAGAACAGTATTTGCTTGGCTTTATTCAGTACACTCACACACTGATCCACACTCACACTGCTTAGGGACCTTTTTAGAGTAGTGGTAATGATCATAGTATGTAGTTATTTGAGTGTTTGTGGGCATTAGAGACTTGACAAGTTCTCTTAGTCACTGTGAGTTTTTTTTTTTTTTTTAAATTATGTATTTGGTACAGGATCTCACTATTCAGCTTGGATTTCAGCCTCTCAAGCACTGGGATTACAGGTGTGTGTCACCAGGCCTGGACTCCTTCACTGGCTCAGTGTGCCTGGGGGTGGGGCTGTTGCATTATGTGGAACCAGGGATCGAACTCCGGTCCCTGTGCTTGCCAAAGCAGGTGCTTAGTCTGTGGAGCTATTTCGCTGGCCCAACACTGTGAGTTTTAACATAATTTAATACCTCGGAAACAGATCTATCTAGAGACAGATCTAGTCTGGGCAGTTTTAGGAAGTCCATTAAGCTTTTTATCTCATTGGGAACCTCTTGTTCTCCCCAGGGATTATTTGGGGTAAGGTTAAGGCCTTTTATAAATAGAAAGGGGGTCATAGTAGATGTCCCTGAAGCCCCTAACGATTTCCTAGAGTGAGTAGTCTCTGGTTAAGGTGGAGGAAAGAAAATCTGGAATCACTCATGGAGCTATTGTCTCTCTCCTCCAAAGCCACCCCTCATACTTCTGCTTTACCAGCCAGATCTGTGTCAGCATTCCCAGTAGGGGGCGCTGAGAGGAGGCCTGAGAAGCTATGCTAGAGGAAGCAGATGGAATGTGACTACTTCCTATTTGCTCTTTGTGTTACCTAGTAGTAGATGTCTCTTTGCTCCAGCAGCAACAGTTCCTTCCTACTGCAGCAGCTAAATCTGGTCTGCAGTTCTTTGAACATCTGGAGAATCCCTTTCATTTTACTCCTTTAGAAACAGCAGTAGTACCCAGCTGGCACCCCAATATGTGAGGTCTCTCTCTCCTGCAAATTTTTTTCTTTTCCTCTAGCAATTGTAAACTGTTTCCTTTGTTTTTCCAGCTCTGTGGATGTTGGCTCTTTGCTGCAGTTGCTAGATAACTTAATGTTCTTTTATTCTTTCAGTTTCCTGGTTGATCGCTTTATACAATTCTTTGCATTAACTTTTTTTCTGTGCAGCTCTCTTCTGTGTTTTACCTTAACTGATAAAAGATCTTGCCTGAGTGTGTACCACAAGCTATGGACTGAAGGCTTTTGAGAAAAAGGGGGGTGTATAGTAGATGTCCTTGAAACCCCTAATGATTTCCTAGGGGAGTAGTCTCTGGTTAAGGTGGAGGAAAGAAAATCTCATGTCAGTTTTCTGTTCTCTTAATTGTCCTTTTCTCCTGCCTCCTGGCTGTGCCCACGTCCATGTACAGCCATACCACAGTCCCTTTGGGAGTGGGGGGCTCCAGAATCCCCACGTGGATACTTCCATCTAAGGGTGTACAAGTCTTCTATAAAAATGGAAAATACTACAGATTTTCAGACAAGGCCAAGATACAAGCCCTTGAGGTGCATGGTCTTTGCCCAATGTGGGAAAAGATATGAACTTTTTCATTTTTGCAATTCCTCAGATGGGCTATGAGACAGGACCGCATGGATCTTGCCTCATGCAATGGTTGCTGTAGAGACCACCCACCGCCCTGGGACGCCGGTTTGGCTGACCAGAAGTTATGTGCTTGGGTAGGCAAGACTCTGTTAGGACAACTGGCTGAGTGCTAAGGGCATAGAAAACGAGCCATCTAATGTGGAGACGTGACTTCCAGCCCTCAGAGATTGCCAGACCAGCTGAGAAGAACAGAGCCCAGAAGGTAAGAGGTAACACTGCAGAAGCACTCCAGAATCTGTGGCTGGAGCATTTAGGAGAGGCAGTTGCTGTTCTAGTGCTGCTCTGGTCACATTCTCAGGGCCTTCCTTCTCAGGAAGCAAGCAAAGGCTTGGCCTACCTTCAGGAATCCGGCAAAGTTTTGAAGGATGATTAGCACATAGATAATAATGGTATCTAATTTTCATCACTTATTATATTTTAAACCTGTTACATGTATTATCCTATTTAATATTTATTACAATCCACTTTATAGATGGTGAAATGGTTTTAAAGAGGCTCAGGAATTTGTTTAGTTATGCTGTCATATAACTGGTAAGTTTGGGGCATGGTGTTTTGGATCCTGGTCTCCATGTCTTGATTCTAGAACTCCAAAGCACTATATTTGGTTCTCGCTCCTCCATGCATAAATTTTGATATACAAGAAGTCAGTATTTCAGATGGGGGGAGTTAAGCCTTTCTCTGGCTACAACTGTCTCATTTCTATTCCTCTCTAGCAGGTTGAAATTAGCTTTAAAAAGGCAGTGTTAATTAAAAATAGCAATTGATGTCTGTTTTATCTCTCAGCAGTTTGAATTTTTCTCCTTTGATTTAAGTTGCATCTGCTTCTTTGGTAATCTGAATTACTGCCTCAAACAACAAATCAGTTGCCTGTTCTCTTCATTGTCCTGTGCCTCCTGGCTGTGCCCACTTCCACATGCAGCCACCCCCCAGGCCCCTTGAGGGTGGGGAGGCTCCAGGACCCCCATGTGGATACTTCCATCTAAGGGTGTATAAGCCTTCTACAAAAAGTGTCCCAATATTTTCACATAAATTATGCCCATTCTCTTGTGTATTTGAAATAATCTCGGATGACTTAAATTATCTAATACATTAAACACAACATAAATACTATGGAAACAGTTGTTAACTGCATTGCTTAAGGAGAAAAACAGCTGGCGGATGGCCCCATCTAAGGTCAAGGGGGCCATGAGTCTCCACAGAGACAAGTGGCTCCTAATCTGAGGGGAAGAAGCCACAGTGAAGATGAAGCCAGGATCTGCATCCTCAGTTCCACCTTATGGGGCGTGAGGGGTGGAGAGCAGCACCCTTGGCCTCCACTTGCTCCAGACTCACATATAGCGAAGCAAAGCAGTTATGGTCGATGAACTATAGAGATTATTAGAAATCTGTACAGCATTGTGTATGGTTTGCTATGAATCATCGCAAGAGCAAAACCACTGAAGTCTTAATTGGTTCAGCTTAGAGTTCGCTTTGTACTGTTCAACCAGATCATTTTGTATCTCATTGAGGCCCAAAGTGTTAGGCAATACTGATCCTTCCAAGCTTATGTCACCACCTGCTTATAATTATTTGAAAGCACCTTTTCAACACCTTCAAGTGCAGATTGGTTTCTGTTTACTGTTGCAAAAGACACTTTTATTAAGATACAAGCAGCATGGAAATAAAATTATAGACAGAGTCTTCAGTTTGACCTTCTTGACTTTCTTGCTAATAAACTGTCAAGATAACACATTACTTTATACAGAGTACCTTAAAATATTCAAGACTCCACTGGTCAGATCCCTTAACCAACAGAAAGATAAATCGGTGTATAAACAGGTAGATTACCAATTTATATTGTTTGTTCTTTGTTTATCAGCTAGTTCAAGGCCACAGTGACTTGACTTTTTCCTGTCTGAAAGGTTAACTTGGTGTTCTGGATAAGGACTCTTAGCTCTTCTGTCTCTAACCTTGGAGTGTCATTCAAACCACAGAGTCTCTGTCTCTCTCTAACGTAGCCTCAATTATTCAAAAGGACTTTAATCTTCCAAATTAACCAAATCCCTTCCACTGCCCTTGCCCAGGGCTTAGGGTAGACCTTTATCAGTTAATGAAATTCAAAGGGAAAAAAATGTAAGGTTTTTATCATTTATGTTTAACTTTAAACCTTTCCCCCTTTATTATAGGAAAGAAGCTATAGTAAAGAACAGACTTGCCTGCAAGTATGACAGCATTATTTTAAAACAATAGATATAATTCAAACTTCAGATAATAGGACAGAATTCTTCTACCACAAGGGCCAGCTTGGATGTAAAATTTGCTCATCTAGTATTTGATCTTAATCTAAGAGATCCTATTTTCTCCTTGCTTCTCTTCTCCCCCTTTTTTTTCTTTTCCTCCCTTTTCTTATTTTCTGGCCTCCTCTCTCTCACTCCTCAACTGCTATAAGACAGACTTTTGTCTTTCTCCTTCAGCACTGATTAGTTTTAGGGAATGGCCTTTAGGTTTCTGGCTTACATGTGATTTCACTTATGAGATATATATTTTTCTATAGTGCATTTCATGACACAGATAAGATGAGAATGAGCGTCTAATACCCTTTCCATTCCCTGCACTGCAGGCTTAGATCAACTTAAAGCCCCAGCCCACTCCTTTAACTGAGTCCAGGGCTGTAATTCATCTCTGGAGTTCTCTTCAAACCCTTTCAAAGCTCTTCTTCCTCTGTGTGCTTCCTTGCAGCTACACAGACACTGAGGAGTGGAAACTGCTTTTACTGGACCAGTTCAGTTGAACGAGACTCAGGGGGCTGCTAATACAGCCTGATGTGGTCAGGTGCAGGGGCAGGGCGTGCAAGAAAGGTCACCTCCGCCCCGCTCCATAGAAACCCTCCCTCCTTCTGGCCCCCACCACCCTTCTTCCACAGACTCTTCAGAGCTGGCTGGCTTTGTCTGTTAAATCCAAACTGGGAAAATTTCTTTTCTGTGATTTGTTCTATGCCAAGGAGCTTTTGTTCCTGGATTGCTGAGAGCTGTACCAGGCTCAGCCTGCCTCTGCAAGGATGCTTGCACTTGACCGACATTATTGCCAATTGCAGAGGCTAAAGCCAGGACCTCCTACCGAGGGGCTGACAAGCACTGGGCACTGAGTCTGCAGCGCAGGCTTCAGCCTGAGAGGGAGACACTTGTTCCATGAGTCAGTGTAGAGCACCCTGGGACATCTTCTGGTGCTGCACATGCCCCATAGGCCACTGTCACCTAGGCAGGTTCTTCTACCAATAGTGTTGACAACTAGATGAATCTCTTGACAGAATTTCTAGTTCTTTCTGTTTCAGGCAGAGTGTGCAAGTGGAACCATAAGGATTATGCTTGTTAAACTAACTCTGAGGGTGGTGGATGTTGTCTGTTGAATGTATGCATCCCACACTCCCTGTGAGCTTGGCTTTTTTCTGCTAATGTGGCTCCCTGCATCAGTGTTTGTAGAATAGGAAATCGTTTCTGTATGCAGGCTGTCTCCTTCAGCTCCTAGCTCCATTGCTTTCTATCTGTATGCCTCTAGGCAAATAATCCTTCCCAGGCTTAGATTTCTTCCCTGTAAAAATTAGGACAGAGATAGCATCTACTTCAGAAGGTGCTTAGAAGGCTCAAACAACCTAATGTCTAATGAAGTATTTAACCCAGTGCCTGGCATATTGTAAATTCTTAATAAACATCTGTAATAATCATCTCTATATCTAGTTGCGCTTCTATTATCTTGTCAATGTTTTTACACTCATTATCTGATTTAAGTCACCCAGTAAATCTGAGAGGCAGAAATTGTGCCTTTTTTTTTTTTTTTAATGTATGTGGAAATCAAGGCTCAGGAGAAGTAAGTAATTTACTTAAAGTAATGAATCTAAAACATGAGAAGGTTCTGGCTCTTGACTGTATGAATTTCAAAGTATTGGTTCCTCTTGCTAGTTCTTTGCCCCAGAGTTGAGGAACACAACTCAGTCAAGTCCAGTATCTTGTGCTGCCAATCTCCATTAGGGGGAAGCTCTTTGAAAAATCCTCCTCAGAACCCCACATTTTGGAGAGATTGCCTTTTCTGGGTTCATGAGGTCCACCTCAAAGTCTGCTACTTCTCCATGGACCTAGATAAGGAACTCCCACACTGGTGCCACACTCCTTCCCTTTCTTCCCAGTGGGAGGCCTTGTCTGGTTATCCCGGAATTCCACCGGCCCTGGGCTCTGCACCATGGTTCACTACTTTTACTTTGTCACCCGGAGAGTCTTTCTCTAGCACCGGAGCCACTTCGAATATGCTATAATTTTACGATAGAAAAGGAAATTACAGGAAAAGACTTCATAATACAGGTTATCAGGAGCCAGGCCTAGAAAGTTATGCCCTAAGCATTTGAAATATTACAATTGAGGACCAGCACAGTGGGGCTTCCTTATGAAACTCCAAGAGGCAATGGAGCTCCATAGTGAATTCTGTTCTAGCTATGCTGGGCCAACTACATTTCTTCAATGGAAGCCTTTTCATTCCATTCAGGGAATATTATATTTTCTCCAGAGAATATTGCTTGCAGAATTTTCAAACATGTTAGTCTCTAGATTTTTCTCTTTTCTTTTTTCACATGGCACTCATGGAAGGAAGCAAGGGTTCCAAGGAACTGAGAAGTGGAAGAATAGGGTGTGGTCCTGGTTGCTTCCAGCAGCTGTGGGACCTGAACAGGCCCTCCTGTGAGCTGTGGCATAATGAGAAGGTGGCGCCACTGACTTGCTTTAGGTTTTTCCCAAATATCCATCTTTGTGTTAGGACAACTACACAAAGTTCTACACTACTATCCAGAACTGATTGTAACCCTGCTGCACAAAATTATAGATGCCATAATCTTGAATGTTGCTATCTGGAAAGATCAAAACTCCTAACGTCTAAAATTCCAAAAGATGAAAAGCTAAAATCCTGCAAATAACAGTGGAAGAGGTATACAAGGGTGTAGAAGAGATGAACGGGTAGAAGATTAGTGCATTTTCAGTTATTCACAGACAGTTGCATCATGTCCAGCAGAAAAGAATATCTGAAAGCCCAGTAACACATTATTTTGGGTGGGCGGATATGTGTGAAGTCCATTTGTGAAAATGGAGCTCAGTTGAATTTCTAACCCACGATGACAGATTTGGAAGTAGGTTTGATGAAAGCTTCTAAAAGTGAATTTCTAGGTAGTTATCAGTAAAGTTTGTTTTTTTTCAGTCCAAAGCATTTGGTGGAAAATTCAGATAAGTGGATTGGTCATTGAAATATGGCAATGATGAGAACTTCAATTTAAAAATGTGTCATTTGTCTGCATCACCATTTCTTCCAGCTGATGAAATCCTGGAGATCTTAATGAATTAAAGCTGTATTTGCCTGAAAAATCCAGCAAAGTTACTGACTGGTTTGAAAATAATCATGTACATGGGAAGATAAGAAGACACTTACACTAAGGTATGGCTGTTTGTTTACCAGTATTCTTTCTGCAAAATAGGTGGTTTGTACGTGAGTACATGTGGAATGGTTCTCTGTGTACTCAAAACAGAGGATGGGAAAATGTGATTGGAAATGCTTATGCTGGCATAGAACAAACCATAGAAGAATTTCAAAAAGAGTTACACTACATAGAAAAATGAATGCGAGCATATTCTTTGAAGACAGCTAAGCCCTAGAAGAGAAATCAGCTATTCATCACAATACAAGACTTCAAAATATAGCAAATGATCATGAAAATTGGCCAGCTTTTATGAACCACCTCAGTGCAATTCCCCATAATCTATCCCTATAATATACTTTTTCATGTAGAATTTTTCTCTTTAATCTTTTTAAATCCTCCATTCTAAATTGCCAGCATTATTTTTACAATTCACTATGCTATATACTTCATCTTAGCACCATTTCTTATTGGAGACATATATTATGAAACAACTTGGAGCTCTACTTCATTTTCTTTTGAAATTTTACTCAGTGAGGGAATGCCATCACGAGGTAGTCTAGTGTGGGAGCGATATATTAGATGTAAACACACAGACACCCCAACAATGAAAGGATCTTTTGGATGTCTGCATTTGTGGAAGGAAATTTCTCAGTGTCTTGGCTTTTGCCATGTCCGCATATGTGGTTGTAACAAGTTAAAACTGAAGGCTTTTCAAATATGTGCTTTCAATTCACTCATAATAACTTCATATTTTTGGGTACTGACATGTCCATCACTTCAAATAATTATCATTACTTTGTGTTAGGAACATTAAAGGTCTTACTTGCTATTTAAAATATTCAATTAATTGTAGTCAACGATAGTTACATAGTATTCTACTATTATGGAACATTAGAAGCTATTCCTACTAATAAACTACAGGCCTGTATGCATTAACTACCCTCTGTTCCCTTCTCCCATTTTTAATATCTGTTAGTTCCATCATTTTATTCTCTACTTCTCTGAGATTAACTTTTTAAAGTTTCTACATATAAGTGAGAGCATGTAGTATTTTTTTTAAATTCATTTATTTATTACAGTGTCTTGCTACACATCACGCATTCTTTATTTGCGGGGGCAGGGTCAGCTCAGCCCGCCCTGAGGGGAGGGGCTGGCATGGCATGTGTTGCTGGGGCTCGAACGGGTCCCTGAGAGGCGCTTTAGACCGCTGAGCTATCTTGCCAGCCTGAGCATGTAGTATTTGTCTTCCTGTAATTAACTTGCTTCAATTAATATAAGTTCTACCCATATTGCCATAAGTAACTGGAATTTATTCTTTTTAAATGCTGAATAATATTCGAATATATACATATATCACATTTTCATTATCCATTAATTTTTTTTGTATTTTTAGGGAAGGGTCTATAGGGTGTTCTTATCATATATATGGGGAATCGCCTGGTACAAATTCTTAAGATAAGGAGGCAAAGGAGGCACAGTGCCTAGTGGGCCTATTTGGATTTTCTGAGACAACGTATTCCTTACTTAGGTACTTACTGAGTGACTCAGAAAGCTGTTAATTTTGAGTGAGGCTCAGAACAGGCAAAAGCTTTACAACATTTCCAGGCTGCTGTTCAGGCTGCTTTGCCCCTGGAACCATATGATCCAGCAGATCCTATGGTACTTGAAGTGTCAGTGGTAGATAGGGATGCTGTTTGTAGTCTCTGGCAGGTCCCCCATAGGTGAACTGCAGCAGAGTCTTTTAGGATTTTGGAGTAAGGCTCTCCCACCATCTGAAGACAATTACCCTTATTTTGAGAAGCAGCTCTTGGCCTGCTGCTGGGTCTTAATGAAAACTGAATGTTTAACTATGGAACATCAGATCACCATGAGTTTCAAGGTGCCTATCATAGCCTGGTTACTATCTGACTCACCAAGTCATAAGGTTGGACATGCACAGGAACAGTCTATCATTAAATGGAAGTGGTATATTCATGACAGAATGAGGGCAGGTCAAGAGGGTACAATTAAATTACAGGAGGAAGTTGCCCAGATGGCAACTATGGTTGCTATTTCTTCTATTTCTTTGCTATGGTCTTCTATTTCTTAGCATGCACCTATGATATTGTGGGGTGTACCATATAATCAGCTGTCAGAGGAACAGAATACTAGGGTCTGGTTTACTGATGGCTCTGCATGGTATGCAGGCACCATCACAAGCAGACAGCTGCAGCATTACAGCCCATTTCTGGGATATCACTAAAGGACAGTGGTGAAAAGAAATCATTACAGTGGGCTGAGATTTGGGCTGTACACTTGGTAGTGCATTTTGCCTGGAAGAAGAAATGGTCAGATGTGTGACTGTATACTGACTCATGGGCTGTAGCCAATGGTCTGGCTGAATGGTCAGGAAATTGGAAGGAGCATGATTAGAAAGTGGTGACAAAGATATTTGGGGAAGAGGTATGTGGCTAGATCTCTCTATATGGGCAAATGACATAAAAATATTTGTTTTCCATGTAAACACTCACCAAAAGGTGGCATCAGTAGAAGAGATCTTTAATAATCAAGTGGATGAGATGATCTTTTCTGTGAAGAGTGGCCAACCTCCTTCTTCAGCCACCCTGGCATTGCCCAGTGGGCTCATGAACAGAGAGGACATGGTGGCATGGATGGAAGTTATGCATGAGCTCTGCAACATGGTCTCCCACTCACCAAGGCTGATCTGGCTGTAGCCACTACTGAATGCCCAATATGTCATTAATAAAGACCAACACTGAGTCCTAGATATGACATCATTCCCTGGGGTGATCTCCCTGCCACCTGGTGGCTGGTTGATTATATTGGACCGCTTTCCATCACAGAAGGGGCTGTGCTTTGTCCTCACTGGCATAGACACATACTCTGGATGTGGATTTGCCTTTGTTGCACATAACGCTTCTATCAAGACTAGCATCTGTGAGCTTACAGAATGCCTTATCTGCTGTCGTGGAATTTCACACAGCATTGCCTCTGACCAAGGAATACATTTGACAGCCAAAGAAGTCAGGCTGTGGGCTCATGTCCATGGAATTCACTGGTCTTATCATGCTCCTTACCATTCAGAAGCAGCTGGACAGGTAGAAAGATGGAATGGTCATTTGAAGATACAGTTACAGTGCTAACTAGGTGGCAATAGTCTGCAGGGCAGGGGTAAGGTACTTCAAAAGACTGTATATACTTTGAATCAGCATCCTCTAGATGGTCTTATGTCTCCCATAGCTAGGATTCATGGGTCCAAAAATAAATGGGTGGGAGTAGGAATGGTACCACTCACTATTTCCCCTAGTAATCCACCAGCAAAATTTTTGCTTCCAGTCCTCACAACCTTATGTTCTGCTGAACTAGAAGTCCTAGATCTAGAGGAGGAAAGCTTATACCAGGAAGAACAACAATGGTATCATTGAATCAAAAGCTAAGATTTCCACCTCATCACTTTGGTGTCCTCATACCTCTGAGGAAGCTAAAAAGGGAGTCACAGTGTGATCAGGGGTGATTGAGACAGACTATCAAGGGGAAATTGGATTACTACTCCACAATGGTGGAAAGGAAGAATATACACGGAGTACAGGAGATCCCTTGGGATGCCTGTTAGTATTACCATGTCCTGTATTAAAGCCAATGGTCAGCTACAGCATCCTAATACAGGCACAATCAAAAATGGTCCAGAACCTTCAGGCATGAAGAAATGGATCACTCCACCAGGGAAAGAGCCAAGACCTGCTGAGGTGCTTGCTCAAGGCCAAGGTAATATAGAATGTGTAGTGGAAGAAGGTAGTTCTCATTGTCAGCTATGACCCTGTGATCAATTACAGAAAATAGGGTTATAATTGTACAATTTCACTCCTTTATGGTTCTGTTATAATATTTATATATTTAATACTGGGTTTTAAAAATTATTAAACCTGTATTAATCTTGAAGTTATTAAGTGATCAAGCATAAGCATCAAGCAAAGAAAACTTCTGTTTTGGTAAGGGAATTAGTACATTTCCCTCTGTAAGGACAGTTATAATGTTGGGGGCAATTATTTGCATAGCTTTGTATCTGGAGACTGATTTAAAGAAATATTTGTGGTTACAAAGCCGACAAGGGGAGAATTGCAGTGATTGATAAATTGTGTCAACTTGAGAAGTTAAAAGCTTGACTTCAGCAATTCCACATCTTAGCATGTGGAGACCATACTCTAGGGCATGGAGGCTCCACCCAGAGTGATTCATGGATTAAAAGATATAAAAGGGAATTAAAGAATGATGGAGCATTGCATTTCCTTGTAGGAGCTCAGGTCTTCACAGCAATCTTGGCTCTGTCTCCTGTCTTCCTGTGCAGAGTCTTCAGCTTCCACCTTGGACCCTTCAGCCTTCTGGAGCAGACTCATCAGCCTTCCATCCCAGACCTATCGGCCTTCTGATATGGACTTACATGAAACACTGCAGTGATCGCCAAACCTTGGACTGAAACCTTCAGTCTCCAGTGTGCAGACACGCTCTGTCCGCTTCCTCGTGTGACTGTGGCTGACCGTCATAAACCAATCTTGTAATTTCTTGTACATTTGTACATCTTGTGTTATATTTGTTCCTCTAGTAAAACTCTAGTTGATACATGTGGGGGAAAGTTGGCATGAAAGTCAACGTGGTAGTTTGATAAACTGCAAATTCTCAGCACTATTCTTGGGGAAGCAAGTCTGAAGGGGTATCAGGCAGCTAAATTTTGAGTGGGTGTGAAGTGAAGCTGATTCAGATGATGAAAATGTTGCTTTGCGTCTCGCTACTCACCGAGTCAGCACTGCTGGTCATCTTGCTAGAAATGTGTCCCAGCCCTCTAAGTCAGAACCTGCATTTTAAAGATGGACATTTGGGTTGTGTTGAACATTTGGGCTGTGTTATCACCAAATGATAAAATTGAGAAGTCTTGCTCTGGATGGAAGAAATAGACTGTCTTCTATTGTCTCTCAGAATGAATTTTGGAGGAGACCAGGGTCTGCCTTGGATCTTTGGGAACTTTGGCTATTCTTTGGGAAATTTGGCTATTCTTTGTTACAATCTTGCTCAGTCTGATTTGTATGAACCATCCTTTGCTTTAGGTCCTGCCTGGGTGGGATGGACAGGCCTTGGAAGAATGAAATGTCCTTGCCAAAGTGAGTGCTTATTCCAGAGGGGCACATGCTGGGTTTCTCTTTTTCTAGGTGGTCAGTAAGTCCTTGAATGTTCCTGCTTCTGTCTCTGAGCAGACCCCTTCGCCTACTGCAGTTTTATTGCTTTTAAAATCCATTTTATATTCCATCATGTGATTGTATTCTCCTCCCTCTCATTCAACTGTTGTACATGCTATATTCTAATCTAGGTTCAGAATATTTCATCAGATGGGCTCCGATTAAAATCCAATAAAATTTAAATCAGGGGAAAGTCCAGAATAAAAGAGATGGCATGTAATACATAGGGTCTGAATGAAATTCTGTTTCAAGCTTTCTGAGTACATTTTGGGAAGTGCCTGAAAGGCATGTATTTAGAGCAAAACAACAATAAAGACAATCTCCTCCTGCTTCTTCCCACACAATTTCTTTTGTGTTTTTAACCTCAGGAATCGAATACTGTCTCCTAGCATCTGAGGAGATTAACATATGTGGTAGGCACAAATACGTTACATGTGTATACACGTGTTATGTGCTGTGTGTTTCCTCTCCATGAATCCTCTCCTTGGGTGGACATTCTCTGTCAAGCACTGTATCAGTTTGTGCTTGCTAGAGAAGTGTTTAATGCAAGATATACTAATATACAAGAATTTACAAGATTGGCTCACAGTGCCTGCCCAGAGTCAGATATGGGAGAATGCAAAAGGTCTGTCTATGTGCTGGAGAGCCGAAGGATCCAGTCAAAGGCCTGGAGCTCTCTGCAGCGTCCTATGCCAGTCTTTTCCAGGAGACTGAGGAATCTGCAATGGAAGAGTGAACCGTCTGCACTCGCGGCTGAAGGGTCTGCAGCAGAAGTCAGGAGACAACAGCCCAGGTGCAGAGGTGAAGACTGAGCTCCTCTGAAGATGCAGAAGAAGGCTTCCTTCGGGTCCCTTTAATACCATTCTGAAGACAGTCCTCCCCAGGGTGGGTCTTCCACATCCAGAATTATGCAGTGGGTTTAGTTGGGCATTTCTTACTCAAGCTGACACAATCAGTTAACTATCCCAGGCACCATCTCTTTCTCCTCACAGTCACGCCTCCCATTCAGGGCTAACACTGTCAGGAGCAAGTGAGAAAACTCCATTCTGTTTCTCCCCGCCTCCAAAATGGCCACTATGGAACACGGGTTTTCAATCTGCTTCCATGTGTGTTTTCTTATCACATCATTTAATAGGTAATTAGGTGCATTCAACTTACTTTACTCTCTGTGCCTTAGTATTTATGTTCCTCCCATTCCACAGGGCATGCCATCCTCCACCTAACCCTTACTTTAAATTAGCAAGCAGAGCTGCAGTCAGGGCTAGCACGTATGTGCTGACACCTTCAGTCAGAAGCTCCGCTATAATTCTTAGGATAAGAAATTTCTACTTTGTGCAGCATTTCTTTCTCTAGGAATTTAAGGGAATTGCATTATTGTCTGGGGCAAAGCCCAGGTGATGTGGTAGGAGAGCTAGGGCAATTAACTTTGTCATTGATTTGAGGATGGGCCCTCTTCCCTGATAAAGGAGGCTTAAGCACCTTCCACCTCACCTAACACAAAAATGAGACGTGTGAGTGGGTGCACGAATACAGCCTTGCTATTTGCTTGTAATTACTTTTTAAACAGGCTACCAGAGTGGGAGTGAAGGAAGGAAACAGAGCTAAAACTCAAGTCAGTTCCTTGTGTTGTCTGTTAAACAGGAGGAGAGGAGCTGCAGGGAGGTACTCTGTTATCTGTTATTCAGTTTTAAATATTTCAATTATGCTTCTCCATTGGTATGGAAAATTGAGAGTTGGCTATAAAATGCTTATAAAAATAACCGTACTTGGAGCAGTTTAATTACTTTAATGAAATGGAGACAAATATTTGTAAGTGAAGAGCATGCTCATAGATAATACAAGGAGAATGCATGTATTATTCAGCAAATGACTTAATTAGTTTTTAATTAGTAGAAATTGAAATAATTTTTCAACATATCTTTTATTGGAATAGTTTTTAATAATAAAAAGCATGTGGGTATCCTTTGTAGAAAGCCATTTACCGTAAAGCAGGATAACAGATTTGTTGTTTCAAGTAAGAAAATTTCTATTCTATTAAAAGCTAATTATAGTTCAACTTATCTTTGCAACGTTCAGTATAGTGTTTTGCATATGTCATCGGTTGCATGTACACATCTGAACACATGAAATGAATTAAAGATGACTGTGTTTCTAGATTCTGTCCTCTTTAAAAACCAATTGGCATCCACCATGCTCATTTCCACCCATTTATGCATATATTTAACATTTATGGCATGCCAGGAAGAGTGACAAGTACTAGAAATGTAAGGGTTTCTAAAATCCAGGGCCTGGGTAGGAAAGTTCAATAGAAGAGCCAGACACATAAGCGAAGAATCACAGTGAGCTTCAAAATGACACTCTAGAGCTCAGTACCAAATGGCTGTAAAATAAAGGTGAAGAGACAAGCAGTGATGCCCGGGCACTTCAGAGAACGAAACGTAGAAAACTGCCTTATAAGACTTTCTTCGGAGTTGGAACATTAAAAAGAAAAACAAGAACTTCTTCAGATAACTCACTGTTATTGTGGAATGCTGGACTGTGTTGGATTGCGTCGCCGAGTTCAGGCACCTAAATTGGTTTAATGACAATGAAGTGCCCATCTTTGACAGGTCTAGACAAAAAAAAGGGGTATAGAAAGGCAGAATCATGATGTGTGTGTGTAAACAGTACAGTTAGGATAAATGTGCCGTGCTTCTGCATAATTCTATGAGAAGCAAGATTTGCATTAATAGTGGTTGGACAAAATATTATGTCGGCTTCTAGTACTATAGACAGACACTGGGGAGATAACAAGGTAGAAAGTATTAGTTATTGAATCTGTGATATAATTCAAGTATAAAAATAAGTAAACAGCTACACTCTCTTAATTTACTGATAAAAGTCATAAGCTATAATAATGTCTGTAAGTATAATATCATGTATGTGCCTTGTATGATACCAAAACATTATGAAAACAGTTTGCAATGTATTAATTCATTGCATCTGTCCTGTTAACTTGTCTTGAAACTGTCTTATTGTTATTGGTTCTTCAATGAAATAAAAAAAACAAAAATCAAAATATGGAAATAAATGTTTGATGTGTTTGTGAAGCAACAAGAGCTAGAAGGAATTAGCTGAAACAGAATTCTTCCAGGTACTTGAGTATCATAGTCAGACTACCTGAAGTTAATATTTCTGTAATTATTAAAGTAACACATGCTCACTTTGGAAAAATGGAGAAGTATCAGAAAAAGGTAAAAAGTCACTTATAATCTTAATCATTTTTAATGATTTAATACTTTTATATTTTTTAATACATTTGGAAAATGAGAAGCTTGTGCCACAAAAATAGCTTTATGTCCTGCTTCTCTCTTAGTAGTACATTGTAAGCATTTCCCCTATATCATTCAAAATTCCTTGTAAATGTAATTTTTACTGACTGTGTTATAATCCCAGGGCAGGGCAGATTGCTCAGTGGAATAAGCACTTCCCTGGCAAGCTCAGGGGCCTGAATTCAATCCCCGGTTCCGCCAAAAAAAAACAACAAAAAAACCCCCCTAAATATACACGTACATATGGCCTGTAATTTTTAAAGCAGCCCTTCTGTCATTAGACATCTTTATTGTTTCATTTTATGATGACAATAAATAATGCTATAATAAACATATTTGGCTATAAATTTGACTGTATTTCTGATGATTGCCTTAGGGTAGTTATATAACTACTAGCTCATAGGATATAAAAATTTAAGGATTTTTGATGTATATTATCTAAATGTTTTCCCACTGGGGCCTATTAGCAAAATATAAAATATAAATAGTACTGGACAATAGAGAAATTTTTATAATAGCTTTATGTTTTTAATACAGTCCATCTTGATGAATATCTAATTTCTAGGGTGCTTTGTGTGTTCTTAATTTTAAAGTTTATTTAATGCATATTTTAAGAAGTTTCTAGTGGCTTTAGCAGCTATATGCATTTCATTTTCTTTCCTACAGTATTTTATATTTTATCGACTTTTTATTTTATTGACTTATTATTTTATTGATGGGTAAAACAGTCAAATAAGTAAAAAGTATCCTTTGAGATTTCACCTATTCCTGAGTGTTGTAGATGCTTGAGGTAGTGCTCTTAAGATCCCTCAGGCAGCCTTCTCACCATGTGCCAACAGGCTTGTCAGGCTCTGTAATGCGAAATGCATCCTTTATATAATAATGAAACTCTGTGTGACATACATATTCATATGGAAAACAATAAAAAAAGAACAAGTGCTTTAGATCTTCATTAACTTTATGTAGTTATTATGTCAACAAGATATTTGAATGAATGCCTCTCTTTAATATCTCTTTAGAGCAGAAGTCTACTTCTTGGAGTCCCTAATAGAAAAACAAAGGTGTGATTGGATGTCATTACTGCCAATCATCTGTACAACATCGGCTGTGACTTTTCAAGGGAGCGGTAGAGGGACCAGGTGATAACTTAGCACTTGGTTCTGGCGCGTGTACGCCAGCGTATGCAGGGTGTGCGTATGTGCGTGTGCACCCCGTGCTCCTGCACACATGTGTGCTCACGTTTTCTAGTTTGGCTTAGTCCTTGAAACAGCTCGAAGAGAAGTGATATCACTATTTTTTAATGTTATTTTGATTAGAAAATAAACGGACTTGGTTGAAAAGAGGTCTGCTCTTGAGAAGAGTCCATTAATGTGCATGTGAACAAAGAGAAAATGTTGTTGATCTTTGGTTAAAAAATTTCCAGTTCTTCTAATTTAGGTCATGACCTAATCATCAAATTAAAAGGCAAACAAGAAACATTCCTAAAACAGCTATAGAATATTCTGAAGAGAAAGCACCCAATTCTTTTAGAAAGGTATTTTGTTTATTTATTTATTTTGTCTTTTTGAGACAGGGTCTCACTATGCAGTTCAGGCTGCCTTAAGCTCACTTTGTAGCTCAGGCTGGTCTTGAACTCACAACAATCCTCCTGCCTCAGCCTCCCAAGTGCTGGGATTGCAGGCATGGGCCACCACGCCCAGCTCTGAAAGGTATTTTGAAAAGGCATTCTTTGTTTACCTTTCCAAATGGAATTTATAATAATTTGTCACACTGTGCATCCTCCCTTCCAAAAATATCCAGTGAGATATAATTAAAAATGCAGATGGAGAGAAATATACACTTTTTATGGCATTATGTTTGCTGTAGGCCTGATGGATTGCCATTTGAGATCAATGAAATTCATGCTGATACAGAGGTGATGGCACCAGGCCTCCTAACGTCATACTACAAGTTGAGTGAGTCGTCTTCCAAACGGTAGAGGTTAGTACCCCATCTGTGACACAGGTCCTACTAAAAGCGTAGAGAAAATTCCCTGGGCTACCAGCTTTGCAGAAAGATTATATATAGATCAGTTCCCTGCTAGAAGGGTTTCTTGGCTTGGCCAAACAGGGATGAAAGTGATATCTCTGATGTCCTATGAATGGAAGGTCCTGTAAGAGATAAAACAGACTGGACAACGTAGGGGCGGCTGAGATGGCCTGGTAAGGATGATGCAATTACTTCAAGGCAGCGAGATGTGGCCACCTTGGCAGACATGCCCTGCTTCACAAACACGGTGCCTGAAGAGCTCTGTGATATCTGCGGCTTGGCGTGGTGCTGTCTGTGGTCCAGCTAATTGCGGGTACCTATTTCAGGGGCACCTGTTGTCATGGTATTTTTCGTTTTGAACATGCAGAAGGCACATGGTACTGAGAAACCAACTTGTTAGAAGTCATTTCAGTGAACGGGACATTTATTTGACCTAGTCTTGGTCCTCATTCCTTGGTCTTCTAGCATGTGGTCGTTACGGTGCCTGCAGCTCTCCAGAAGGCCTTCGCCGCACCTGTCTGGAGGCTGCACAGCTGGCTCCACAGCGGACACAAGCGAGCCTTGTTTCCTTGCCTGTAAAGTGGGCTGAGTACCTTGTCCTGTAACTCACAGCGATGTTGTCACAACGAAGTAAGAATCATGTAGGTGAAAGTGCTGTGCAAGGCTGAGGTATTTCCATATTTCTAAATTATGCTTGAAATTTCACCAATGAAGTTATCCTTGGTTTGTATTTAAGGATATCAGGACTGGGGGCAGTTTTTATTTCACCTTATGTGGAATAAAATTACTTTTTCAAAAGCAGGCCCTTTGGTCAAAATAACTATTGTGATTTTCCCAGCCCGATTCTGGAGACTCCTGGTTTTCTCCCCACCCGTCAGGCATGTTTTAGAGCAGGCTGGCTCTTCTGAATTTCTCCTTTTGGACACAAGGTGGTGCTAGTGTATCCAGAAAGAACCCACCCAGTTACTGACTCAAAAATTCTCTTCCTTTCAACCCTAATTTATAATCAGGATTTACAACCCGTTGTCATAACTTTACCTTTCCTAAGCCATCAATTCTCTGTTTCTGTTTTAAGAATTCTCTTCCTATAAAATTACTTTTTTTGGAGGATTAAGTTTGCTTTGTGACAAATCCATGTCTACATAGAAAATTATTAACTCTGGGTTTCCTCAGGGGTCAGCGCTGGCCCTTCTTCAGTTGAATTTGATAGCACCTAGTCGTGGGCTTATAGGCCGAGAATCACTGTCATGGTCTAATTGAGGTCATGTCTTAATGAATGATCGGGTGGTCGGAGGGTGTGAAGATATTTTTGGTATCTGCTGAAGTTGCTTTGGGGTCCGCGTGTGACAGCGGGCAGAACTATCTGGGTGTTCTAAGCCTCAGTTTATCACCTCCATGGTGGTAATCATTGTAGCAGCAGTTTCTCTGTCCTGTCCTAAAAGCTGAAGGTCACAGAAAATGCAGCTTTTTCTCATCTGTAAGATGGATGACAGGTACCAGTTACGCTTGTGGTTGTAGAATAAGTAAACAAGAGAAAACAACCAGAACTTATACAGACCAAGTATTCCGTAAACAACGCTCCTTACTGTCATTATCACTAAGGATGCCTCATAGTGTGTGCATGGGGCTGAGGGTCCGCTGGATGACCTCCCAGCCCGTGCTTTTAGCCTTCCTGGCTCTGGTGATTTCAGTATTCTGGGCCCTGGTTAGGGAAAAGCTGGTCAGTGAACTGGATTTCAAGAAGTCATGGGTTCTCTCTCCTTTTTTTTTTTGTATCAAGTAAGAAGGGATGCCCTTCTTATTTAATGGGAGAATAAATTTCAATTTCAACTGTTCCCTTTTTTAAGGACATGAATTTGTATTTTTGTGAGAAGAGAAAGGACCTGGTTACCCTCCTAGCAAAGCTGTCAAAGAGTCTTTTGAGATTAGAGAGAGCTGGATTGGAAGCCAAGGAGACTCAGATCTAGAGACTTGGAAATAAAATTCCCTGTAAAGTTAATGACTGACATTTTCTTATTTGATGATTATTTAAAAGGTTAATGGTAATTTTTTTTTCTTCCTATCAGACCAGGTTGCTATAGAGGTTAAAATGAACACGGAGGATGTGAATGATGATTTTGGGTTATTAATTAAAGTAGAACTAGTTATCTGATTCTGTGTGTGTGTGTGTGTGTGTGTGTGTGTGTGTGTGTGTGTGAAGGGAAAGAGAGCATGATATGGGAATGCTGGATTGGGTGAGCTGGATTAGATACGGTTGAACCAGCAATTTCAAATATAAATTCAGATAGCAAGTCTGTTCCACACATATTTTGTTTCTCACACGATCTCACACACAGCCACACCTTTCGCACACTAGTGCTGGCCTAAAATATAGGACAATTACTTGTCCCAAAAGAGTTGAAAATGGAACAAACAGTGAAATATGGGTCATTCCTGTGTTTGGGATAGTTAGTAATTTTGCCCTTGGGGAAACATGAACATTATTTTCTAGGGCAAGGATCAGCCCCAGGCTTTTCCTTAAAAACTCTAGTGGCACAAAGTCTGCCTAGATAGGAATAGGCATAAGTCATGGAGCAGGGGTAGGTAAAGGGCAGAAAAGAGAAAAGGAAAGGAGAAGAGACTGATGTTTGCTTGTGTAGCTGCACATTGTGACTGAACGGACCTCCATTCCCTGTGCTCAGGACCTGCATTTCCATTCGCCTGTGCCTGAGTAGCCACCACGTCATGGCTTGTGAGATTTAAAACACGGTGTCCCTGGCGAATGTTCACAGCAGTCAACCCTCTTCTTCCCTATTTGTTCTCACATCCTCTGTTGACCTGCTGAAGAGAGGCTTCTGGGTGGGGAGCCCTGCTCCATTGGTCCTGGCCTAGGAGCTATCAGTGTGCAGCTACTTCAAGTAAAAAATAAAACTCAGTTCCTCTGCCAAATAAGCCATAAAATTTTAAGTACCCTATGGTACACGTGGCCACCACAAGTAAATGGCATGTACATGGAACATTTTCATTATGTCAGAATATTCCACTGTAACACTATGTGTGTGTGTGCCTGCATGAACAATGGTTGATTTGTCTTTTGCTAGATTCTTTTGCCCCCAAAACAACACAAATAGGTTGGCAAGACATCTCAGCAAGCTGAACGCCTGTTCAGGCAAGGGCAGGGACCAGTCCTGCTCCAGGTGTGCTGAGCCGGTGACCAATATGGGGCACCTACACCTGCAATCCAGCAATGAAGAGGCTGAAAACAGCAGGATCACTATGAGTCTAAGCTGCATGGTGGAGCCCTGTACCAAATACATAAAAATAAACCAAAGATGACATATATACAGTGAAATACATGTACAACAGGACATTCAAATATCAGGGCAGACTTCCACACTACCCAGAACCATGTCCTGCCAAATGCAGAATGAGCAATGCATGCATAAGAAGGTTGCATGGTTGTTGGGTTTGTAAAATGATGAAAAACAGTTCCAGGAAACTATAGTCCACACAATGTTGATCAGTTCTTAGAAAACTTAAAGCATCCAAGAAAATATCTCAAAATATGCACAAAATAATCTATTCCTTAGAATTAATAGGCTGAAGAACTCTAGGGGCATAGAAAACATAGCATAGCTTGAATTTAGCAAAATAGCTACCATTACTCTCAAAATTGCTGTACAGATTTAATGCAATCCCTATCAAACTACCACCAACATACCTCCCAGACATAGAGAAATCAATCCTAAAAGTTATTTGGAACCACAAGCGACCTAGAATAGCAAAGGCAATCTTGGCCAATAAAGACAAGGCAGGAGGCATCACAATTCCTGATTTGAAATTATACTACAAAGCCACTGTGATAAAATCAACATGGTTTTGGCAACAAAACAGACCTGAGGATCAGTGGAATAGATTGGAAGGCGCAGAGGCATCCACGAAAACACTCAGCCATCTTATCTTCAACAAAGGGGCTACACAAGCTCACTGGAAGAAAGATAGCCTCTTTAACAAATGGTGCTGGAAAACTTGGCTCTCTACATGCCGAAAACTAAAACTTGACCCAGCTCTATCACCATACACTAATCTAAAGTCAAAATGGATTAAAGATCTAAACATTAAAACAGAAACACTCATCTCCTGGAAGAGAAAGTAGGAGGAACTCTTGAAGGCATAGGGGTAGGTAAAGAGTTCATGAACATATATTCGCACAGGAAGCACTTGAAAGAATCAACAACTTGAATCACCTCTTCTTAAGGAGCTTCTGCATGTCAAAAGAAATTGTCAACAGAGTGAAAAGACAACCCACAAACTTTGAAAAAATCCTAACTAATAAGCAATCAGACAGAGGACTACTGTCTAGAATATATAAAGAACTAGGATATAACAGGGCCCTCAAATTTAAAGACCCAATTCAGAAATGGGCATCTGAGATGAATACACACTTCTCAGAGGACGAAATTAAAGAAGCGAATAAATATATGAAAAAATGCTCCACATCGCTAGCCATTTGTGAAATGCAAATAAAAACAACACTGAGCTACCATTTCCCAATATATCCATATAGTTAGGGTGGACAGAAGACAACTAGCACTGTGGTTCAGTACAGTTATGTCCATTGGAAAAGCACCCCTGGCAGTGCGCACCTGCTTACAACCAGCTGAGAAGCGGTCTGGAGCCCCGCTGTGCACCTGACAGGGAGAGGTGCTCTCTAGGGGACTTTCGCACAAGAGAACAACATGCAGCGATTCGCTCACAGCCACGGAGGAGGGTGTGGAAGCTCACTCTCCAGAAGCGTGAGTGGCATCACCTCCTCCTGGGTCGCCTTGTCTGTGGGACACCTCCCCAGTCATTCCGCAGGACACCCTCACTGCCAAGTCCCAGGAGGCTCTTCCATGGGGGGGTCAGGTGGAGAAGAGCTGGTAAAGGGAGAAGACTCTGGGCAACATGGGAGGAAAGCCTCTGCAGGCTTCCCTGCAGGGCAGACTGATGTGTCTCCAGGTAAGAAACACATGCATGGTTTCGCGCGCGCACACACACACACACGCACACAACCACAACCACCTGACATTATGTCTTGTTAAACTGTAATCTTGTAAAGAAGGATACTATTAATCCACTTTAGAATTAAGAGCACTGATAATCAGAATGATTCACAGAATTTGCCTAGGAACAATAAGCCACACAGCCACCACGCTGGCCCCGGGTTTCCTAGCTACCAGGCCCCGAGGCTTGCTGCCACCAGCTCTGAACACACAGCTGGTAACTGTCTTTGTTCTCTCCAGTGTTTCTCTGCCTACTTCTCCTTTTCTTAGTCCTCTCCCTCTTTTTCTGTTAGCTGCCCTTTATTATGGGAAAAGGCTCAATTTGACTATGTTCTGCTATGTGTGATCTTTCTTTTGTAAAGTGCAATGGTGATGACTAGAGTAGGTTGACAGTGGCTACATTTGGATGTTGTCTTAGCATGTTTTTTTTTTTTTTTGGCAGAACCAGGGATTGAACTCAGGCCCTTGCACTTTCCAGGGAAGTGCTTATTTCACTGAGCCATCTCTTTGGCCCCCAATACTGTCTTAGCATTTTCAGAGGACTTCCATATGCAGCACCTCACATCTTCCTTACAACCCTTTGTGACATTTGCAAGACTGCTGCTATTACAGGTGAATTATCTCTCACCTGAAATGCTTGGAATAAGAAGTGTGTTGGATTTAGTATTTCTTTCATTGTAGAATATTTGCATATACATAATGTCTTGTGGATAAAATCCAAGTCTAAACACAACACTTATGTTTGTAATACCATATATGCTTACTCTGTAGTAATTGCATACAATATATTAATTTTGTGTATGCAACAGTTTGATGGTGTAGAGTTTTCCACTTGTGTCATTGTACTGTGTACTCAAAAGTTATGGATTTGTGAACATTTATATTTTAGGATTTTTTTTTCAAATTTTGAGAGATGGTCTACTAACTTGCTAAATTTCTTAGCATTTATTTAAGCTTGGAATGCTCAGCCTCTCAGAGGGCTGGGATTGCAGGTGTGCATAAGATTAGAAGCATACACCACCTTGTCCAGCATGGATTTTGGATTTGTCTTAAAGATATTCAATGTGTATCTTTATTTAAAGAAAAGGAAGCTGAGACTAGGGGAGGTTAAGTACTTATTTAAGAGGTTAAGTAATTACTCAAGACCCTACTGCTACCATTTGGCACAGCCTGGTTCTACATAGAGTGGAGGTCTGATGTGATATTTTAATGTCTTGTTACATATGTATTTTATTGAATGTATGTTATTTTTGGAGCAAATGAATCTAACAAAAGACAAACCCACACTTATACACCAATACACATACACCAGTGGAATATTCTGTGATGGCAGAAATGTTCTATGTGTGTATTATTCACTTGCAGTGCCACATGTGTTGTGGTGTGCATTTCTGCATTTTATTTTATTTTACTTGAAATAGCTAGGGCTGGGGAGGCAGCTCAGTGGAATAAGTGCTTACCTGGCAAGCACAAGGTCCAGAGTTTGATTCCTAGTACCGCAAAAAAAAAGTTGCACACTCATAGCTCCTAGGCCAGGACAGTGGGGCAGGACACCCATCTGTAAGACTCTCTTCCAGAGAAGGACAGGAGAGGACATGAGAACAAGTAGGGATAAGGGATGAAGCTGTGAATATTTGCCAGGGACCCCATGTTTTAAATTGCACAAGCCAAGGCATGGTGGCTACTCCGGAACAGGTGAATGGAAATGCGGGTCCCAAGCATTGAGAATAGAGGTGCATTCTGCACATCTCTGTCATAATGTGAAGGCTTTAAATTCACTACATGAGCAAACCTTAGGCCCTTTGGGGCATTTTCCCTGCTGAATTATTCTGATAGGGTCACAATCCTGTGCACCAGACTTTGGTTGTGTGCTCTGCTTTCTAATTGTGCTTATTTCAAAGTGTGGGTCTCATCAGGGAGTTCTCCACATAGGTACTTGGCTTCCTTAATCCTGTTTAGGAAGAACAGGAAGCTTCCTGATTCCTCCTTCATAGTTCTACAGCCAGGAGGCAGTGCTGAGAGCCCAGAATCACATCCCAGCTGTGTCAGTATTCCCTGAGTGAGCTTGGACAAGTAGCAGAGTAATTTGTGCCTTCTTTCCTTCATCTATAGAATGGCTGTGATAATAGTGCCTACCTTGTAGGGTTGGTGACACAATTCGATGGGTAAATATTTTGAACTATATCCAGAGCAGGGAACACTGTATCAGTGGTTATTGTCAATATTGCTGTAGGCTTAGCTCTACTCTGGT
Source organism: Ctenomys sociabilis (assembly GCA_004027165.1). Taxonomy (NCBI): domain Eukaryota; kingdom Metazoa; phylum Chordata; class Mammalia; order Rodentia; family Ctenomyidae; genus Ctenomys; species Ctenomys sociabilis. The sequence continues at coordinate 4,949 of PVKA01025657.1, read as the reverse complement.
CTCGAGGGCCATTTGTATTTCTAAGAAGGAAAGGAGATTTAAGGAACTTCTTTTGCTGTAGCAGCTATCCTGCTGCTCTTTAGTGCTATTGGCCTAAACAAGAGATGCTTTCACTCAGACGGTTTTGTAGACTCGTGATTGATATTTTTAGTTCTTCTATATCTCTTTGACTGTGTTTCATGTTTTCTATTTCTTTTCTGTATTGCTCATTCAAGGAATCCATCGTATTTCTGATCTCCTCAATTTTTTTTATCCATGTCTTCTTTAGAGGTTGTTATTAACTCTTTTTCTGCTGTGTTTCTTCCAAGTTGGATTTCCTCTGTATATTTCTGGACTTGTTTCAGTATTTAAGATCCTATGACTTTAAAAAGTTCTTTTTTGATTTCAGAACTTATTTCTGCTTTGAGTTCCTCATGATCTTTCTGCTGTTGTTTCTTTGCTTCAGATGCTGTTAATTCATATATATCAGCTGGAATAGTGCTCTCTGCACTTGTTCTGGGTGAGCATTGTTTTTCCACCCAATGTTTCTGGAATTCATTCTTTATTTCAGATACTATGTATTCAAATATTTCTTTTTTAATTTGGGGAATTACTTTTCATTTTATTTCCTCTATAGCTTTCTGCTGTTGTTCCTTTGCTGCTGTATCTGTTAGTTCATTCATTGCAGCTGAGCTAATGTCCTCTGCCCTTCCTGATGGACTCGAGGTCTGGGATTGCATTTTTCCCCTTCTCTTTGTCATTTTGTATAGCACTTACCTTTGACCCTAGCTGTAGAGCTTTGGTGCAGCTATAACCTTAGCTTGTTATGAGATTTGGGTGCCAGTCTATTAAGTTTGAGATTTTCCAGATATGCCTATCCTGGATCTAGCTGTTGTGCTCAGTTCCTTTTTTGCTGCAGCTCCTTTGGTTCCCCTCTGTTGGTTCCCGGGGTCAGCAGGTCATTCCTCAGGTGGGCGGGCCTGGGCTTTGGTGGGTCTTCTGGGCTCACGAAAGGATAGTGGATGATCTTATTCACTGAGTAGGCTGTACTGGGTTGGCCAGCTTGTGCTGGGTCCGGGTCTACAGGCCATAACCCGAGAAGAAAGGTCCCATAGACAGAACAGTTGGGATAGATAATGCTGTGCTTCTACATAATTCTATGAGAGGCAAGATCTGCACTAATGGTGGTTGGACAGGATATTATGTTGGCTTCTAGTACTACAGTCATCCACTGGGAAAATAATTATTGAATTTTTGATATAATTCAGGTATAAAAAGTATAAGTAAGCAGCTACACTCTTAATTCACTGATAAGAGATACCTGCTAACATAATATCTGTAAATATAATATCATGTATGCACCTTATACAATACCAAAACATTATGAAAACAGTTTGCAATGTATTAATTTATCGAATCTGTATTGTTAAGGTGTCTTGAAACTGTCTGATTGACATTTGTAGTTCAATAAAATAAAATAAAATAAAATAGAAGAGAGAGAGAGAGAAAAAAAGAGATGCTTACCTAGTTCTTGGAGTGAGTTCTGTCCATGGTGCTTGGCTCGCAGGAAGTAGCACTGATCTACCAGAAGGCTTTCTCAGCCTTGCTGTGGCCTGCCTGCTGGTGACTCATGACAAACCCTCACTTAAGATGCTCGCATCGCCTGCCTGTGCTTCTGCTGTGGAATTTTGGGAACTTCATGCTCCACCCGCCTCATTTTGGTGAGCTGTTCCGCTCCTCAACTTCCAACTAATGCGGCTGTGTAGCCGCTTCTCTGCCTTCATCATATTTTATTTCAAACAGGATTGCTCTTAGAGTTAAATTATACCTTCTTGGGGTTCTTGTTTGTTTTGTTTTTGGTATGATTCCATTTGTTATGAATTATATTACTTTCAACAGTCAGATCAAAACTTATCTTTTCTCTTTCATTTTGAGATCCATTGGCGTAAATTCTAGCACTGACATCAGGTTTTGTTTTTGTTTTGGTAGTCTAGTCTAGTGGTGGTGAAGCTATGCCACGTGTTCTGCAGAAGGCCGCTAGAGCCATAGAAGGGTGTTAAAGATTTGTCACCCCTGGTCTAGACTAAGTACACCATTCCTTCAACAGACTTTACTTAGTGAAGGTCTACAATGCACTAGACACTATGCCAGGTGCCAGAGAAGCAGTGACACATATAAAAAGTTTTCAAATATTCTTGCCAGATTATTGTCTAAAGGATTAAACAGAGAGCCACTACCAATTGGATACTTAATCTTTAGGGAGATACCTCAGTATTCATAAAGGGGATTGAAAAGGGAAGCTCCAATTAAGAGTGGAGGTTGACAATATAACCTTCATCAGGACATCTGTCTCCTAAGTCATGTCCCTCTTATTCCCTGGCTCCCTTAATCTGCAAAGGATAGCATAGAATTATTTATTTATTTATTTATTTATTTATTTATTGAAGTACAAATTAGCATAGAATCTTGATGGGATGAATGGTATCCTTAATCTTATCTACAATATTTCCTGATGTGAGTCAGGTAAAATGGGAGGGGTACATGTCTCTGAGCTCTGTGTTTCTAAAGATGTGTATACAATGTTAAAGTGGCATTCACACATTGAATCTTGTTTCAGATCTTCAACCTTGCTTACACTGGTTGAATAAGTCATTCAGCAGGAATTTACAGAGCCAAGCACTGAGACATATCTACAAACATACCTTTTCAGTTTATTTGCTTTTGCAAACACAGTGTTTACCACGACACTATTTACCAGGTACTGTCTTAGAAGGAAGAGGTGTCAGTATTTTTGTCAAGTTCATTGCCCAAGGGAGCTCAGGGGCTGCTGGAGGAACCAGGAGGGCTCCCCTGGCAGTGGCAGAGGCCTTAAAGTTGGGAAGTGATGTAGAGGAAGAAAAATGTAAGCTTCATTTGATGTGGTACTACTAAGACATGCTCAGGGCTCAGAACAGAGGGGAGAAAAAGCCTGCTTACTAATATGTATATTTCATACGGCATTGTGGAGGATGAGGCTGCTGCATATACTACTTTAATCCAACTCAATGAGTTTTACAAGACTAAGGGGGAGTTATTCCAATTAGAAAAAGCTGAAAATGTCTTAAGGCTAACAGAATAATGAGTAGTCTTTCTTTGTTTAATAATTTTGAGGTGTACTGTGGTGTCTGTCATCTTTGCCAGAATTCTCTGTTCTGTTTTTTAACTAGGTTTCTTTGACTTACCGGATAATTTGGTTTCTTATGTGTGTAATAAGAAAGCCAAATACAAGCAATTTTTTCAAGTTATTGTTCATAACTTTTCAAAGCCATGCATTGAATATTTGGTCCTCTGGTTAGCTGGTTAATTTTAAAACTGATGGTCTTGACAGCATTTTTTTCTTTCTCTCTTTGTTACTTTGTTCTAGTTGTTTCTTTTCTTGATTTGCAGAGTAAACTGCAAATCATCCACACTTGCACAGCTAGAAAGGGACAAATAGAGAACATTTTAGGACAAGGTGTATGCAGTTAAGCCCAGCTGGGACTGGATTTGAACTAGTTAAGAGTGGGAATACAGAATGTTTCTGTAAAGGCCCTGACACTAATTTGGGTTCAGAGAGAACTTTTGTTGTTATGACCAGTCAGTGCTGTAGTTTATTAATTTCCTCATATGTGCTATGGAACCAAGGTTCAGTGATGTTGGGTAATTTTCCTGTGGTCACTCACTCGTTGGAAAAGCTTCTTGTCTCCAAAGCCTGTCCTTGTAGCACATCATACTTTTCCATTTAAACCCAAGGACTTTATATCAGAAACTCCCTAATGGCCTGAGATGGTATTCATTATGGTGGTAGAAGTAATAATGCTATTATGGGCTAAATTTTTTGCCCTCCCCCCTGTTCACTTTGTATGCTGATATCTTAACAGCAACATGACAGTATGACTAGGTGTGGTCTTTGGGAGCTACTTAGGTCATGAGGGTGAAGTCCTGATGAGGGGGGCTGAGGGCCTTAGGGAAGAATCCACATAGAGCACTGCACTGTCTTGTTTCTTCCTGGTGAAGACACAGTGAAAATTCAGCAGCCATGATTGGAAAAGGCTATGTCAGAGCCTGCCACATTGACACCCTGGTCATGGGTGCTCCAGCCTGCAGGGCCAGGAGAAATGCATGTTCAATGCTTGTGAGGCATCTGGCCTACATGCTTTGTCATAACAAATACAGCTAAGAGAAGTGCTTTCTTGTCCTCCAATATTGCCTTACAAATTGACATGCCTCACTGCATTTTTACAGGGTAAAGACAATTAACTCCATTTTACAGATATGGATGCAGAATCCAAAAATCTGTTTTCTAGATTCTGATGTATGCTTCACTTACCTAGGTGCAACGACACATGCTCACACACTGGGCACTGTAGTTAGTGCATGTCCAGCAGCACCAAGCTAGGAGTCAGGCAGCCTGCAGGACCTGCGGTAGATCTTGTCTGCGGCACCCTCCTCGGGAGCCCGGGCCTCTGCATTCCTGCTGCTGTGCTCTGCCTCTGCTGTTTCACTAGATATCAAGGGAATAAGTAGAAGGGAGGAGGAAAGGCAGCAGAGGCTTTGAAATTAATTAGGGTATTTTAATTGCATGTGCCAACTTCTCCAAATAAGTGCCATCATCATGGAATACTAACATGCACCAATAAAATATATAATTCTGAGCATGCCTTGCTTTTTTGCACTCATCAAGTATCAGGTCTTCTTTCCCACTCTTCACTCTATTTCCTTTATTGTTGTTGGCTGGTTACATTAGTGGCTGTGTGGTGATTCCCAGGCTCAGGGAATTGGATAGGTTGGGAAAGGGCACTGCAGAAGTCTCCCTTTGCCCATGAGGGATGTGGTCTAATACCTTTAGAGAATTCTAGAAATGATGACTACTTCTAAGCCACTATGTATATATATATATATATATATATATATATATATATATATATATATATATATTCTCTCTCTCTCTG
>PVKA01025656.1:0-32720 GCA_004027165.1 Ctenomys sociabilis | reverse complement strand
AAAAAAAAAAAAAAAAAAAAAAAAAAAAAAAAAAAAAAAAAAAAAAAAAAAAAAAAAAAAAAAAAAAAAAAAAAAAAAACACAGATAAATACATGCATCCATACCAATAAAAATCCCATTTTAGTTTGTTTCCCAAGACCACTTCTCGTATTAACTGATATAGGCTGAGTTGTCTGTGAAGCTGCTTTTGAGCCTGAGACTGGAAGCAAGAGGTCTACCCTACCAAAGGGAGAAGGGGATACATTCTTGTCAATGGTACCGTGAATGAGTGAGTGAATGAGTAAACAGAATTTGGCAGATGAAGGAGTCGAACTGTGATGAGATTGTCCTGAAGCTGAGCTCCCCAGGGAGCTCTGGAGGGGGCATGGATGTTCTGAGGGTTCTGCTGCGATGGCAGGCAGAGACACCAAAACAACACCGAGGATGTAGAGATAGATTTATTCACATCCACGGACACTGGTTGGTCTCATACTCAGGATATGAGGCCCTGAGCTCTGGTGGTGTAGGGCGTGTATGCCATAGGATGGCTTGTCGGTTTGGGATAGGTTAATTCACTGTGCATCCCAGTGACCCGCTGTTTCTGAGAGGCACAAGCAACCCAAACTGGAACAGGAACTGTTACCTTGGCAACTTAAGTATATTGGCAGAGGGGCGGGGATGGGAGTTTTGCCACACTGCCTCCCAGGTGAGGGAGCTAGACCCTTATTCTCCCTCCTGGACCAGTTACTGCATGCTGGATGCCTTCAGGAGGTGACTTAAACTTGGACAGATCTTTGCAGAGCCGGGGCTGGAAGCGCCTCAGCTGTAGTGCAGGCAATCTGAGGAGACACTGTGGTACCCTTTGTGGAGCTGCATTTCACTGGTGTGTGGCACTGTGTGTGCATGCTGGGGATCGAAATCAGGGCCCCGTGCTTGTTAGGCAAGTGCCTTACCCCGGAGTTACACCCCAATCCCACCTGTACATCTTAAACACTACTTTCTGCTCAGTTTCTACATCTGCAAAGTTCTTCCTTCAATCTTTCATCTGTTTGTCTTCTCTCCCTGTCTCTCATTGGGCAGAATTCCTTAATGTGTATGTCACCAAATGAAAACATTGCTCTTCTTAAGGACTTGTGCCTTGATTTTTGTTTAGGAGCTCCATCGTCAGTCCCTGTGTCACAAAGATACTCTCCTACATTCTGTTCTTTCATCAGATACATTTTTATCTTTCATGTTTGGGCCTTTAATCCCTCTGAGCCCACTTTGAATGTGAATGGAATGTAAGCATTCAGTTCCCTTCCTTTTCCCTCTGTATAATGAAACAATTTTCTCAGCTTGTCCTGACCTCTCTGCTCCACAGTTTCTGCTTTTACCACTGTGTTCAGATTCCCCATCTGCAGAGAATATTAAATATTCTTATCCCAGGGCTTTTTAGAAATTTATTCATCTTCCCCTCCAGGCAGCTCTGGGCATAACTGACCACCTCGGCCTGGTGAAACTCTGTGTGCCTCTGCCCTTTCTGAACTCAGGATCCCTGCTTTCTTTTTCTTCCTTTGTCTCTTCCTCCTCTTTTGTCTGGAGGACCTTGCGCCCTTAACTTCCTCCTGTAGCTCCTAACAATGGGTATGTTTAAAACTGGGCCTGTCTTTCCCTTTTATCCCTCATAATCCCACCTTCTCTGAGAAATTCTCAGGATTCCAGTAGAAATAGGTGGGTGACTTCCCTATCAGTAAATCCAGCCCTCAACTCTTTTGTGGATTTCCAGTTTTTAATCAAAGACCGGGTCTTCTTTATAGAGGGTTTTTAGGCTTACAACAAAATCGAAAGGAAATTACAAGAATCCCCTGTGGGAAGAAGCCCTTGGCCACCCACAGATAGAGCCCCTCTCCTTTAGCGACATTTGCTACAGTGGTGGAGCTGTATCGGCCCACTGTTACCATCCAGAGTCCACCGCTGGTGGCAGCAGAGTTTATTGGTGTTGTCTGCTCTGTGGATTTGGACAGATGTGTAATTGGAATGACGTGTATCCACCACTTTAATATCATACAGAATATTTTCACTGCCCTAAAATTCCTCTGTGCTCTACCTCCAAACCCCTGCCAGCATTCTTAATCCCTCCCTCTTCATAACACCTTTAAGCCCTGATGTTTTCAAGCTGGTCATAGTTTTGCCTTCTCTAGAATGTTAAATAGTTGAACACATATATATTATGCAACTTTTTCAGAATGACTTTCTTTTTTTTTTTTTTTTTTTTCAGAAATGGGGATTAAACTCAGGGCCTTCTCCTTGAGCTGCCTGCACAGCCCTTACCACCTTTCTAAAATTTTGAGTCAGGGGGCGCGGGGGTCTCACTAAGTTGCTCAATTGCCGGGGCTAGGCTTAAACTTGGGATCTTCCTGCTTCAGCCTCTCGGAGTGCTGGGATTATTGGCCCATGCCACCACTACTGGCTACAGACTGACTTTTTTCATTTAGCAAACTTCTGGCATTCAGCTTCAGTCTGAAGACAGAAGGCTCTGAACTCTCAGCCAAAACGGTCCCTATGTGAGGGTCCTGCACCGCCCATGGCCGGTATGTTTAACATATCCCTCACCGGTATAGCGTCCGGATGAATCTGTCAAACAGGCCCAAGCAACTATAACTGTCTTTCTTTACAGACTGAGAAACTGAAACAAGAACATGAAAGAAAACCTCCACCACCACCACCACCCCCTGGCAAATATTCCACAAGTACTCCTTATAACTTTACAGTTTCCCAAGGCTCAAACTCAGGCTCTCACAAAGGGGTCTCACTCTTAACCTTCGATATGGGCTGTGGAAGAGATAAGGCCAGGCTCCCTATCTGCCATGACCCAAGTAGGCGACCTGGGCACCACGTTCACGCCAGCGCCGGGAGGGACAAGGCCTCACGTCAATCCCCTCAGGCATCCCATTTGTCTCTGGACCCCTTCCAGACCACCTTCTTGTTTTTCCACCCTGTTACTCCTTGTTCATACATTCTTTTGGTACTCTACTCTCTTTGTTTTGGCTTTATACAGTGATTTCGCTCCTCCACCCCTCTCCCTGCTGGATGGTCTGCCAGCCTCATTCCTGCAGCGCTCAGCAACCACAAGGATCCAAGGCAATTGCTTTGGGGGCTTTGTCCTTTGTCCCTGTGCTTCCAAGAGGAAGAGTCACCCGTGCTTGGGGTCCTCTGGTGCGCGCCATGTCTCCACAGGACTGTGACCGATACTGTGGTAGCCTGGCAGTTTAGAGAGGGTGGAAAATGGGCTGTGCTTCTGTTTTTTTAAAAATCGGCCCCAAAATATAGCTCAGAGATAGGATGCTTGTCTAGAATGTGTTCAATCCCTGATAATTCAAAAAAATATTACCCCCAAATAAATAGTACAAGGAATGAAAACAAATGTCAGGGGTAGTAAGCCAACAGACAAGAGCGGCCCCTAATTACACAAATAGAAGCAGGGAGGGAAAGGCTTAAACCTGTCCAGGTGGTCCTGATGGCAGAAGGCCATGCAGGCCCAGCAAGAGGCAGCAGGCCAGACCCTGGAGACAGCCCGCATCTCGGGCGTTTCTTTCCTTTTTTTCTTGCAGTAGTGAGGACTGATGAGCCCAGGGCCTGTACACTAAACTACATCCCCAGCCCTATTTTTTTACTTTTTCAAGACAGGATCTCCCCAAATTGCCCAGGCTGGGCTTACACTTGCTGTTCTTCTGCCTCAGCCTTCCACAGTGCTGGGATCAGGCTTCTTTCTTTTTCTCATATTTAACAATATTTAGCTCTATTTCTTTTTAATCCCAATATCTTAGCATAGGACCTGCCAGGTCCAATTCTAATTAAATCCCGTTGAAGGAATTGAATCATTGCAACTGTACCATACAATAGTCATCATCATATGCAGACATTGTACTATAAACTTACAGAGAACTGTTAAAAATAATTTACTACTATGTGGAACTTCCATTCTTTCCGTTGGGAGCAGACCTCCGCTAGGTGAAGCAGGAGAATTCTTAGGAACACATTTACCCTGATACTGAGCATTTCATTGCTTCAAATACCTATTTGAAAAAATACCAGCCTGTATGGTATCTGTCTGTCTGTCTGTCTGTCTGTCTGTCTGTTTGTCTATTTTGTAGTCCTAGATATTAAGAACTCAAGGCCTCATGCGTGCTAGACAAGTATTCTACTAGTAAGCAATAGCCCTAGTCCACTATGTATTTTTAAAGGCAATACCTGCTCTTTCATCAGCTGTTTCAGTCTTTCATTATTTTGACTCCATATCCATGGAGGTCAGGACTTGATAATTGCATTCAGCCTTTTGCAATTATTGGTGAGGAACCAGGTAACAGCGCTGGCATTTAGTATTTAATTGGTTTCGATCACGATTAATTAGTCACAGATGCACACCAGATTCCCATTGAATTAAATACTCTTGGGAACATGTTGTGGGCTCAGGGATTCTAACCACATCTGAAAGCAGACGTTCAACTCGAAAAGTTGATCCCTAGAGGCTCAGGCATCCATGAAGAGGAAATTCCAGATGTCTAGCATTCCCTCTTTCCTCAGAAACAAACCTCCCACTTCTGGGTCCTGGAATCTCAGATCTGAGCGTCTCTTCTGGGAATTTTCAGGCTGTGGTCATCTCCTCTCTTGAATCATCAGTTTTGCCCTCCCTGCTGAACTATTCCTTTCCACATTGCAAACATGAATGATTTTTCCCATTCTAAAAAAAAAAAATCCTGCTCTGGACCCCACTTCCTCTCAAGCTTATGGCCCTTTTCTTTGTCTTTTTTGTTTTATACAAAAATGCTTTTTTAAAAATTGTGTGTGCTCGCTGTTGTTTTAATTTTTTCCCTTTCTTAAAGAAGTTGATTTGTTTTATTTATTGGGTATAGGTTCTCGCTATGCAATTCAGACTCCAATTAAGGCACAGCATGGGTACCTGGGATCAAACTCAGACCCTTGTGCTTGCTGGGCAAATGGATAGACCACTGAGCTATCTCCCCCGTCCCATACTTGCTGTTCCTAATCCCTCCATTCTAGGCTCCCTCAATCCTGTGATCTTCAGGCTTTGGTTTGAACTACTTTGTAGAAATTGCCCTTGTCAATATCACCAACATGACTTCCTTTCTCAATGTTTCAAGCTCGTTTGTCTGACCCAGTTAACCTCGCCATTCTTCCTGAGGAGTTCTGCAGTGTCATCCTTCTTTTGCTTTGCTCCCATGGTGGTCACGCCTTTTTGCTCTTCTTTACCAAGGCAGGGGAGATGGCTCAGTGGAATAAGTGCTTCCCTGGCAAGTGCAAGGGCCTGACTTCAATCCCTGGTTCTGCCAAAAAAAAAAAAAAAAAAAAAAAAAAGCAAAAGTTCTTCTTTACCAGCACATCTTCACCTCCCCAGCATCTCAGAGGGTGGAGTGACACAGACCTCAGTCCTTGGTCTCCTCTGTCTACATTCCTTTCTTGGGTGATTTTAGTACAACCCACACAGTTGGTCTTCTGCCTTCACAGGGACTCAACCAATCCTAGATTGAAACTACCATCCCCCCTCCAAAAAAAAAAAAAAAGCTACTGTCTATATTGAACATTTACAGACTTTTTTTCCTTGTCATTATTCCCTATGCAATATAGTATAACAACTGGACATGGCCCAGCACTTGGGAAGCTAAGACAGGAGGATTCCCATGAGTTTGGACTACATAGAAGTTCAAGGCCAGCCTGAATTATATAGCAAAGCCCTGTCACAAAAAAGCAAAACAAAACAAAAAACTAAAAAACAGTATACAGTATAGCAAGTACTGGCACAGCATATATAGTAATTAGGCATTATAAGCAATCTAGAGATAATTTAAAGTACAAATGAGAATAGGCACAAATGGATGCAAATTCTGCAACATTTTGTATAAAAAACTTGAGCACCCGTGGATTTGGGGACCCAAGGAGAGCCCTAGAACTAATTCTCCATGGATAATGAAGCATGCGTGACAGCTGGCATAGGCTTTTACTACCCCGTTTTTATTTCTGGCACTAACTTCTCCCTGCTTAGACAGCATTTCCACTTGGATATTGACTTAACCTGGGTTCCTTAGAAATCAGAGCCTAAGGCAAAGTTTACACGCTCACGCTCCAGTGGAAAAGATGGAGGAAAAAAAGAAATGAGGCCAGGAGTGAGGGAAGCAAGCGCAAGGCGGTCTGTTGAGGAGCAAGCCTCGTATTTACAATAAGACAGCTAGTTGCAGGTGAGGCCCAGTCAGACCAGAGGCTCTCAGGCTAGGCTGGGTAGAACCACACCACCTCCATGTAGCCTCCTGGGAAAGAGATGGTATATTTCTGGTATGAGAGAGAGAATGGGATTCATCTACATCTTCTTCCCCCCGCCCTCTTATTTTTGGCAGAACCGGAAATTGAATTCGGGCCCTTATGCTTGCTAGGCAAACACTTATTCTACTGAGCCATCTCCCCAGCCCCACTGTTCTTACCTCTTGTCTCTCAAGGATGCAGGTTTACTTCTGCCCTTTCACATTGTGTTGCCTGACCTCTTGGTCCTCTACTGGGGAACCAGCTTCTCCAACCTTGGTTTATTTTATGTGTGTATGTATGTATGTATGTATTTAGTACGAGTCTACGGGGTCTCACTACACAGATCGGACTCACAGTGATTCTCCTGGTTTCAGCCTCCCAAGCGCTGGGCATCTCAGCATGCCCCGGGGACAGGGCCAGCACAGCCCGCTGGAGATTGATCTTGGGCTGATGGGCTCTGCCTAAGCAGGTGCTTTAGTCTGCTGAGCTGTCTGGTTGGCCCTTCCAACCTTAGTTTAGAATTTCACTTGGGATCCAAGGTGGTAGGAGGACCCGGAGCTTCTATGGTGCAGTTATAGGGCCAGCCTCTGACATTACTGCTAAGCCTGGAGGGGGCAGGCTGTGGGAGAGCCTGAGGACACTTGCAGTCTTGGCAATTTCTGTGAGGGGACAGGTGAAGAAGAGAGAATAGTTTGAGCAACAAGGAGGCCTCATGCATGAAGACTAACACAGGCGTTGAAAGGAAGGCGGAACCATTCTCAAATGACTTTTAATGCTAAGAGGCTGGATCACTTATTCCTTGACCAAAAGCATCCAGCTGAAGAAGTTAGTTCAAATTTCCATTGAAAATGTCTCCCAACCAACAGCACTCAGTTTTTTTCTGGCTGCCTAAACATGTCCATACAAAGAAGGCAAGACAAACTGATGTTGACAAGACAGCAACGAAGCTCGGAAACATATGTGTTCACATCCTTTTCGAAGTTGATAGAAGGTGATCTTTCCTACAACCACTACTTGAGAGCTTCTGCTACGTTTTACCTGACCATGTGGAGTTGGACAAACTCAACCCAATAAGCAAAGCAGAGACAGGTTGGTGTTGTCGTTTGGAACCCTTGGGTCTGGTCTACCTAGCTCAATTTCCTGAATACTTGATAACCAATGTCAAGGTCAAGGAGGTCGGTGGATATGGGCACCACTGCCCTCTGCTGGAGAGATTGGCATCCTCCCCAAGACCTGTACTATATTTGGCTCCAGGCCAATGGGCCTTACTTAACTTTCTTTGGATCCTGGGTCTCTGAGAATGTGAAGAAAGCTATAGACTCATAGGGAGAAAAAAAAAAAAAAGATGTGCACCCAGGCATCAATCCTTTTTTTTTTTTTTTTTTTTTTTTTGTGGAACCAGGGATTGAACTCAGGCCCTTGTGCTTGCCAGGGAAGCACTTTTTCCACTGAGCCATCTCCCCAACCCTGCATCAATATTTGGATAGAATGGAGTTTTAAGAATTCAAGGACAAGCCTGGCATGGTGGCGCATGCCTGTAATCCCAGCACTCGGGAGGCTGAGGCAGGAGGACTGTTGTGAGTTTGAGACCAGCCTGAGCTATAAAGTGAGCTTAAGACCAGCCTGAGCTGCATAGTGAGGTCTTGTCTCAAAAAGACCAAAAAAAAAAAAAAAAAAAGAAAAAGAAAAAAAGGATTCAAGGACAGACTCTGAAACTCATCCATCAACCTCCCCTGTGAAGATAGCACTTTAGAAGCACATGGACCTAAGTGCTAGTTCAGGGTTGGGATACCCTCAACATTTAGAAATATTTTCTTTACCAAAAAGGTTATGTTGAATATGAAGTCATTTGTGCACACCCTAATTTCTAATTAACCAAACAGAATAGGGAAGTGCTAGCTGGTTTCGTATAATCTGGGTTAAAGATTCAACTTGGCATAAGTTAGCCAGGGAAGCTCCTCTGTAGACAAATGGATGCCTTTGGCTACCATTTGAAATGTGAATACTCAAGCTATAATGTTTCAATTTTCACAGTTCATCTACTTTTTTTCTTTTTTTTTTGGCAGAACAGGGGATTGAACTCAGGCCCTTGTGCTTGCCAGGGAAGCACTTATTCCACTGAGCCATCTCCCTGGCCCCGAGAGTTCATCTACTTAAAGTGTTTCAGTGACACAGTTCAAGCTCATGCCGTCTCACAAATTATATGTAATGAGTTACCGTTAAATGTAGGTAAATACAGAAATTCCATCTTCAAACACACTTTGCCAAGCATTTCCTCACACTCAAAGTGTCTAAGGTCAGTTGAGACACATTAACATCAGTCACACTCAACCCCCCTCTAGTTCTTCCTTCTTGAGCTTCTGTCCTACACTAGGACCTATGTACCGCTAGCTATGCTAGAGATTAAAAAATGGGAAAAGAGCTGGGTGTGGTGGCGTATGTCTATAATCCCAGCACTCGGGAGGCCGAGGCAGGAGGATTGTTGTGAGTTCAAGACCAGCTTGAGCTACAAAGTAAGCTGAAGGACAGCCTGAACTGCATAGTGAGACCCTGTCTCAAAAAAGACATTTAAAAAAAAATGGGAAAAGATATTAGTCTGGCTCTTCATTAATTCTTTTTTTTTTTTTTTTTTTTTTTTTTTTTTTTTGTCTTTTTGAGACAGGGTCTCACTATGCAGTTCAGGTGGGCCTTAAACTCACTTTGTAGCTCAGGCTGGTCTCGAACTCACCAACAATCCTCCTGCCTCGGCCTCCCGAGTGCTGGGATTACAGACCTGCGCCACCACACCCCGCTGGCTCTTCATTAATTTAAGAAATATTAATTAAATGTTGGTGGTGTACCAGACAGCTCTGTTATGATCAATAATAAAAGATAACTGCAAATTATGATATGTACTATGAGAGAGGGTTATAGCCACATGTCATGAGCTGGGTGCTTTAGGTGACAGACCTGTAGGCTCTCTCAGTTCTAAAGACAAGAAGACCGAAATCAAGGTGTCACTGTGGTTGATTCTATTTCAGGCTCTCAGAAGGACCACGTGTCTCTTGTCTCTTTTCTAGCTTCTGGTGATTGCTGGTGATTGTTGGTGTTCCTTGGGTCGCAGCTAAATATAGCCAGTCCCCTTCCTTCCTTCCATCATCACAGGCCATCTTTCCTCTGTGTCTATGTCTATTTTCCTCTGTGTGTGTGTGTGTGTGTGTGTGTGTGTGTGTGTGTGTGTGTGTGTGTGTGTAGTGCTTGGGATAGAACTTCTGGGGTCTTGCATGTGCTTGGCAGGAACTCCACCTCTGAGTTCCCCCTCCTCTTTATCCTCCTCTTACAAAGTCATTTTGGCTTAGACTTGCCTTATTTTAGTACAACCTAATCTTAGTTAAATCCACATCAGCTATATTTTTGTTGTCGTCGTGGTTGCCAGCTCAACCCCCCCGGGGGTGGGGCTGGTGTGGCACGTGGTGCCAGGGGTCTGACCGCAGCCCCTGAGCATTTGTGTAAGCTTGCCTAAGCAGGCACTTTAGACGGCTGAGCCATCGCTCCGGTCCAACCGTAAGTATTCTAAATGAGGTCACAATATGAGGTTCTGAGAAAAAAAAAATGAATTTGAAAAAATACTGTTCAGTGAAGTATTCAGGTTTCAAGTTAGCAAACCATTGCCACTAAGTGTCTGTCATCTTTTTTTTCAAGAATGTTTTGGGGCCGATGACATGGCTCAGTAGAATAAGCGTTTGCCTGGCAAGCACAAGGGCCTGAGTTCAATCCTTGGTTCCGCAAAAAAAAAAAAAAGAAAAGAAAAGAATAAGAAGCCTTGTTGACAATAGATCTAAACTGGTAACACCCGAAATATCCATAATAGAATAAATAAGTTATGGATAGAATATGATGAATTATTACATAGCAATAAACCAGAATGAACTCTAGCCACACACAATATGGATAGGTCTTAAAGCATAATAATGAGCAGAAGAAGCCAAATACCAAAGAATATAGACATTTGATGCCATTTATATGAAGTTCAAAGCCCGGAAAAATGAAACCATGTGGTTTAAGGAAGTTTAACCAGGAAATACTAGTTATTTCTTTAATGTTTTTGTAGTGCTGGGGTTGAGCCTTAGGGGTCTACACACGGTAGGCAAGCACATGTAAGATCAGTAGTAGCAATCCCAGACCCGGATTATAATGCAAGGAAAGGTAAGAAATTGAGGACATAAAAATCATTATCTGTGGGAAGGGTGCAGGTACGATCCAGCATGGGGAAGAAGCTTTTGTTATAAAGTGCATTTTACAATTCACGAAGTTGCGTTTGTGCTTTCAGCACTTTTCTGTATGCTTGCTATATTTCTCACATACTCCAATGTAGGAACCAAAGGATAGACAGCCGTGCTGCAAGCCGTTTGGCTCTGGACAGATTCTTGAAGGGACAAAATGACTTAAGATCCCTTATGAAACAAAAACCGTGAATCTCTCTTTAAGAAATAAATTAGATTCTAATTGAAGGGAAACTATGAAAAAAATCGCTGGCACCTAAAAGACCTTTATTTATGCAGGTGCTGTGCTATAAAATAGCCTCATCCGCCTTGTTAATGAAGCTGACTTTACAACCCAGTAAACTAAACAAAGGCCTTATGTTTAGTTGATGAACAAGTTGAGGCCAAAATCTAGTCTATTTATGTGGCAGGTTTTGCTTTTCTATTTCTTTCAATCTAGCGTGAAAAAAGATACTGGCTCCCTTGCTGTGAGAGGTTTTCTTAATTGCCAGCCTGGCTTGACCCATTTGAAATGCAAACATCTATCCTTGTGAAACTTGTGCTAGACAATTGAAAGAGGCAGTAATGATAATACTATGACTTATACAGAGTTCCAATTAGGGTCTAAACATTATTTTAGGGCCAGGGAGATGGCTCAGTGGAATAAGCGCTGCCCTGGCAAGTACAAGGGCCTGAGTTCAATCCCACGTTCCACAAAAAAAACAAAACAAAACATTATTTTAGGCAGTTTTTAGTTATTAAACTATTTTCCTGTCACTCTCTACTTTAGTAAACCACTATCAGCTTTTGAGAATTCTCCTATTTTTTAACACAGATATTATAGGATCATGTTGTATCTTTCTTGCCCCTGAAGTCTGTCATTTTTCCAAAGAGTACTAGTCTGTTTGGTAGAGAATACTTAGAAGCCAAAATCTAGGTTTACTTATTACTACTGTGTGTCACTGCTTTTAGGTCCTATTTATAGAATTGAGAAATATGTACACATATTCACACATACATACATGAGTACATTGATGTATCTATATGTGTTTTTTCTTGAGACAGCATTTCCCTGTGTAATCTAAATCATCCTTGAACTTGCTATGTAGCTCAGCTGGACATCTAATTTGAAATCCTCCTGCCTCAGCTTCCCAAGTATTGAGATTAGAGGCCTGGATTGCTATACCTGACTTGTATTTTTATATGTATCTTTATTATGGCAATACTGTGAAGTTACACTAATAAAGTCAATTCCAATTTGAAACTACAGTATTCAAACTTTTCTCCTTCCTGTTTGTAATTCCAGCATTAAGAAATCTATTTTGGAGGCCAGGGAGATGGCTCAGTGGAATAAATGCTTGCCTGGGAAGCGCAACGGCCTGAGTTCAATCCCTGGTTCTGCAAAAAAAAAAAAAAAACACCAAAAAACACTACTTTGAATCACTTTATTTATTTACTTATTTATTTTTGCTGTACTGGGGATTGAATTCAGGACTCTGCACTTGCCAGACAAGCACTTATTTGACTGAGATATCTCCCTGGCCCCTGAATCACTTTAAATGTAACTAATTTATAGGGCTGGATAGATAGCTCATTGGATTAAAGTGCCTGCTTAGGTAGATGTGGGGGTGCGGGGTTAGGGGTCGGGGGGATTCCTAGGCCTGCCATGGCTGAGGTGCCCTGAGACAGTGCTTGAGAATGGGTATGGTGACACACGCCTGTAATCCCAGCACTTGGGAGGCTGAAAAACAGGAGAATCACTGAGTCTAATTTGTGTAGTGAGACCCTATAGGTCCTGTACTAAATATAAATAGATAAATAAAAAAACATAACCAATTTATTTTATTTATTTATTGGCAGAACTCAGGCCCTTGTGCTTGCCAGGGAAGTGCTTATTCCACTGAGCTATCTTCCTGGCCCCAACATAACTAATTTATAATGAGTGTATTTCTTTAAGTTTTTTTTTTTTTTTTTTTTTTTTTTTTTCAGAACTGGGGATTGAACTCAGGCCCTTGCCTGGGAAGCACTTATTCCACTGAGCCATCTCTGGCCCCATAATGAGTGTATTTCTTAAAAAAAAAACTTCCCATTTGTATTTTTTTGTTCTCTAAGGACTCTTAAAATCTCTAGAGTTTTCATTCTTTTTTCCCATCCAATCAAAAAAAATTTTTTTGTCAAGCAAGTACTATGGGCCAGATAATATTCTAGGGCTGAGGGGAGAGTAGTGAACAAACATTGTACTTGGAGAGAAGTGGTGGAGACAAGAAAAGATGTAAAGCTTGGAAGTGGTAAAGCTGGGATCTGGCTCCAGAGCTCAGGCTATACCACCTGCCTCCTACAAAAGTTTACAACTCTCTTGAATAAAAAAAAAAAAAAAAAGCTTCTGTCCGTTTCTAAATCTATATAGTGTGAAGCTTTGTGCATCTTCCACGCTACCTAGCTTCTCTGAGACTCAGTTTCCCAATCTGTAAAGCTGGAGATGCAAATCTTAACCTGCTGTGAGGATGAATGAAACAAAGGGAGGTACCTGGTGCTATTGGGGATACATTACAGGAATCCAATGGAGTTAATCTTGTCTTTTTCTCTTTTAACACAAACGCTACACCATGCAGTTTCCCCAGAACAGGATTTTCCCTTTTTCTAACTTTACTTATGCATTCAGTCATTTTTACATCCATTCAGTACAGTTTAATATGGAAGATCAACTCAGTGGATTAAAGCACCTGCAAGCAGGTGCTGGGGCCAGGGGTTCGATCCCCAGGCCTACTGTGCCCGCCTTGCCCCAGGGGTGCATTGAGAGGACAATTGAGATTGGGCGTGGGGGCATGTGCCTGTAAGGCATCCGATCTAGTAGTGAGATCCTGAACATCCTGTCGACCCTTCCAAGGGCTGGGGAGATGACTCGTTAGAATAAGCACTTGCCTGCAAGTGCAAGGGCCTGAGTTCAATTCCTGGTTCTGAAAAAAAAAAAAAAAAAGGAAGATCATCCTACCCAAGGTATTGGGCTGAGCTGGCAGTATGCAGATTAAGAAAGCACAGCTGAGATCCATAAGGAACTTCTAGATTTACTGGTTAATAATCTATAACAGTGTGTTTCAAAACCAGGTAGAGACCACTCTTGGGTGGTAAGAGTTTGAAATAATGCGGGTAGGGGCAGCTCCAAGAACTGTCAGAGTAGGCTTCCTAAAAGAGTACACCATTGAAGCTGAGCTCTGTGCTGCACATGGATTGGAATCATTGACAGCTTACTGGAGGAATAAAATGTTCAAATTTATACCTGTTGTCAAGGTGAAGAATGAGGAAGACTAGGCCGGGCGTGGTGGCGCATGCCTGTAATCCCAGCGCTTCGGAGGCTGAGGCAGGAGGATTGCTGTGAGTTCGAGACCAGCCTGTGCTACAAAATGAGCTTAAGGCCAACCTGAACTGCATAGTGAGACCCTGTCTCAAAAAGACAAAAAAAAAAAAAAAAAAAAAAAAAGAATGGGAAGATTAAAATCAATGATGCTAGAAAGGAAAGTGGTGTAATTTGGCAATGGTCGCCAATGACTTAGGGAGACTGCAAAGAATGAAGCATGGATTGAAGAAACCCCAAGAATCCTCTAAACAGGTGACAGAAACATTAATTAATTAATTAAAAAGCAGCCCTTGAGAAAACCAAGGGAAGAATCAGAAGAGAATTAGGGAAGGGCGATGTCACAGGAGTTGAGAGATAATTGTGTAAGCCACTGTGTAAAGGTCACAAAAACCACTTGATTTGGCAAGGGCAGTTTGTGGGTTAGTGTTAGGGTAGGAACTCCGCTGTAATAAAACGAGTGAATGAATGAGTACATATGAGGCTTTCCCTTTCCCTGGAGTTGGTGCAGAGGAAGGCCTTCTAGATTGGATCTGGATGCCACCTAAGCAACGGCAAGCCTCGACACCCTTCAGCGCAGCAACAAGGTCAGGGTCACCTCAGGCCTCCGGGCGACCTGTCACCTTGACTACCAACAGAAAGAAAAAAAAAAAAAAAAAAAACCGGAAGAGACCGAAACCATGGGGTCATCTCGCGATATCTGGAGCGCCGGCACCGGCCTTCCGGACCTGCAGCCTCGGCCAACTCTCGCGAGATTTGCCTGGACTCAGCGTGCGGGCCGCGGCGGTAAGGAAAGCTTTAGCTGCGGGCCGGGAACATGTCGGAATCTGACCTCGGCAGGAAGTGGGACCGGTGCTTAGCAGATGCAGTCGTGAAGATAGGTAAGGGCTTTTCGTGGCTGGCAAGCCGGGCCCGCAGCCGAGCAGTCAGGAGGGCGCCGGGGTCCGGCTGCGCGGCCTGCTCCAGTCCCGGCGTCCAGGGCGAGCCCGGCACGAGCGCGGAGCCGAGGTCACTCGGACGGCGGGGGGCACAGGCCGCGGAGCCCGCGCCGCCGCCGCCGCGAGGAGGCTGGAGCTGCCGTCGTGGGCGGGGGCGTCGGGCAGCAGGTGGCCGACAGCCGCGGAGCTCATCGGGGTGGGAAGCTGCGGGCGCGACCGCGCTCGGGCTTAGAATTCGCGTTGCCTCCCCTCACCCCCGTTCGGGGCCCGGAGCTGCCCGGGGGCCGCACTGCCCCCCAGCGACGTCGGAGTGCCTTCTGCGGGAGGTCGTCGGGGGGCCGCTGTGGGTATCGGGCCCCGATGTAAAATGCGCTTTCCTGACCTGCCCCCTCGTTTATCTGAAGCCGAGCAGTCTGGAGCCTGAAATTGGAGACTGCAGCGATGATCTGGAGTGAGAACAGCCGTGGAAGATAGGAGCTTTTCGGTCGTTAGTGTGTACTCCAGGGCCCTGTGCTCAGTGACAGTCGTACGTGTGTGTGTGTGTCACATTCAGCGTGTGCTGCATGTACACGCTATGTTAGGTGCACCAACTTCATGCATTACCGTAAATAATCTGTGATGGAATGTGGACAGTCGTGTGTAGTGGGAATTTGCCCAGAATCACTGCACTTAACCTGGCTCTTTTGGCTTTGACTCTCACGGTCATTCTTCCATACTAATTTTTATTATCTACAGTAGACATTTTTGTGTGGAAATCTTAAGGAGTATTGAAGAGGATTTAGGATTGTGCCTTTGAATGATTCTGCTAGGAAGAAAATAAGATAGTAAGCTATATGAAAGCAGGGATGTGTTCTGGCTTATTTTCTGCTGTCCAATCCCTAGAGGAAGGTACAAATTGTTAGTAAGTCAGTAAGTCAAATAATTTATCATGGTTACCATTTCCCAAATTCAACACTTAGCGGCTCTGTAGCTTGGGACATGTTAACCTTGATGTGCTTATTTCCATATTTACAAGTTAGCAATAATAATTACTATCTTAGTGTTGTGGGAGGGTTAAATGAGTTCATTTGAAAAAGTTTGGGTTGGCTCCATATTTAGACATTGGTCCTTCTGGAAGTGACCCCAGCATACAATTTTTTAAAAAAATGTATTTAGTACATGATCTACAGGGTCACATTGTGTAGATTGGACTTATAATGATACTCCTGTTTTCAGCCTCCCAAGCAGTGGGATTACAGGTGCGTGCCACCATGTCCAGTCATTGCCGTCTTGGGCCAGCAAGACCTGCTGGGGATCGAATCCCAGCCCTTGTGGCTGCCTAAGCAGTCGCTTTAATCTGCTGAGCTATCTGGCTGGCCCCAATTTTTGTTATTATTAATGCCTCACATCCAGGAGAGAAGTAAATACTAGTTACTAAACTATGATATAGACGTTTAGAATGGGCTTTGCTGTAGAGAGAGCTGAGTTTGGGTTCCTTACACTCTTTATCTTTATCCTCAACCATTGTTGTGGCCTTGGATAAGGTCTGTTCCTCAGCTCTGAAATGGGTATAAGGATTTCAGATATAAATCAATATCAATCATCTTAGGCATAACATGGAACAGGTATTTTCCATCAAGAATTGATATGTTAAAATTTAAGTCCCTACAGAATATGAAGAAAAAAGTTAATTAAAAAATAGGAATAAACACTTGCATATTTTTACACAGAAATTTAGAAATCTGACCATATATAGCACTGTAGCAGGACAGTCCTGTGACATTTTTTTTTTCCTGTGTCTTTTTTCATTTATTGACCTTAATTAAAAAAAAAAAAGAGGGGCTGGGGAGATGGCTCAGTGGAATAAGCACTTCCCTGGCAAGTGTAAGGGCTTGAGTTCAATCCTTGGTTCTGCCAAAAAAATTAAAAAGAAAATAAAAGAAAAAAAAAACCTTTCACTTGAGAGATAGTATGGTAATAATTGGTATGTCATGTCAAGAAGTACGTATTTAGAAGACCAGAATGACAGGCATTCTAAGTGTGACCCTTCAATTACACATTGCTATAAGCTTCTCTTCTGGAGGGTTAGCAACCTAAGTTTACAGATCAAAAATTAGAGAAAAGGGGTATAGAAAGGAAGAAGCATGATGTGTGTGTATGGACAGTACAGTTGGGATAGATAACGCTGTGCTTCTACATAATTCTATGAGAGGCAAGATTTGCACTAATGGTGGTTAAACAGGATATTATGTCAGCTTCTAGTACTATGGACAACCACTAGGAAAATAACAAGGTAGAAAGTATTATTGAATCTTTGATGTAATTCAGGTATAAAAAATAAGATATACAAACAGCTACACTCTCTTTATTTACTGATAAGAGACATACAGTATAATAATGTCTGTAAGTATAATATCATGTATGCACCTTCTATGATACCAAAACATTATGAAAATAGTTTGCAATGTATTAATTTATCAAATCCATCTTGTCAAGGTATCTTAAAACCGTCTCATTGATATTTGTACTTCAATAAAACAAAAAATAAAAATAAAAATAAAAAATAAATTAGAGAAAAGGAAGGGCTACAAGGTCAGCCAAAATTTTGGCCCTCGCCTTCCAAGATCAGTGAAGACTCAGGACATAGGAGAACCTGTACTGTAACATCATATAACTCAGTTGTGTCCCAAATTTTCTGATCAAGGAGATTATGAGGCCACAGAAGAAAGTGATTGATGATGTAGAGTGTACCTAAGGAGAGTCACATGGAGAGAAAACATTCTCTCAGGCTTTCACAGAAAGCAAATTGGCCAAGCAATGGTTGTGACTCATCCACAAGGTTGACACTGGCAAAGCATCTACAAAGTGCAGTACAGAGTTATAGGATAAATCCTGAGGGTATGTGACTGACCTTATCAGATACAAAAGTTACATTTCTATTATATAGATCTTACTTTATCTTGGTCTTAACCGTCCAGCAGAAAAGTATAAAAACAAGGTGTATAAAGTAAAGCCATATTAATATGCTGAGCTGTGAAAGGCTCAAGTCAACAACTTCTGTGGATAACCCACTACTGTTGTGAGCTGCTGGACTGTGTTGGATTGTTTTGCTGAATTCACACACCTATAGTACTTAGATGCCAGTGGAATACCCATCTCTGACAGGACTAAACAAGAAAAAGGGGTTACAAAGGAAGGAACATTTTGTATTTGTATAGACAGGATAGAATAGATCTTTTGCTTAATTCAATAATTAGAAAAAATTTGTACTAATAGTGTTTGGACAGGATATCCTGTTTGCTTCTTGTACTGTGGATAACCACTAAGAAGATAACAATGTATAATATATTAATTACTGAAACTGTCCTAGCCAAGGAGATGCCTCAGTGGAATAAGCACTTTTCCCTGGCAAGCGCAAGGGCCTGAGATCAATCCCCAGTTCTGGAAAAAAAAAATATTCCAAACCTGTCCTATTAATCAATTTTGATAATGTCATTGCTATTTGTTTCTCAATAAAATGAAATTTAAAAAAAAAAGAGGATTTACTTGAAAGAATTACAAGGCATAGGGCCTGGGAGATAACTCAGTAGAATAAACTCCTGCCTGGCAAACACAGGGTCCTGAGTTAAATCCCCAGTACTGGGGAAAAAAAAAAAAATAAAAGCCTTGGAATATAACTGAGCAGCACAGCACCTGAGTGGGAGTCCCTGTAACCCCCCCAAAAAAAAAGAAAATAAAAAGTAAAGAGACTGAAGGAAACTAAAGAACTTTAGCATGATCCTGGAGTGTGTTATGCATTCAAGAAACATAGTAATACTGTGGGCCTGCAGCAGTAAGATATAGCCCTGTGATTCATGAGTGGGACACTGTGGTGGGTGGGGCATGTGCATATGGAATGATAAAATGAGTCATAGCAAGATATTATTACATATAAAGTAAAACTGAGAGATTCAGATTTTCTGCCATAGAGCTCTTGTATATCAAACAAATGGGAGAACTGAGGTCAGCCATTAAGATTGTAAGGGAATTGGGCCTTCAGCTGACCTTTGTAGAAAGGCTTGGGCTTGGATTGTCAGGGGGAATGGAATAGCTTGGCCGGAAGTCATGTTGAGCCTTTGTGGAGGAGGAAGTTGAAGCGTGGAGAGGTTAAGTTGGCATAGGTAAGAGAGCTGAAGTTAGATCCCAGGCTTTCTAACTTCAGTGGCATTATTCCCTGAAGATAGAACAGTTTGGGTGAAGTTAGGGTTGTGAAGCGTCTTAGAGAGATGTCACTTTTTTTTTAGTTTTTATTTTTACTGTTTTGTTTGTTTGTTGAACTCAGGCCCTTGTACTTTCCAGGGAAGTGCTTATTCCGCTAAGCCATCTCCCTGATCCCTAGTTTTTATTTTTAGAAGAGAATAAAAATAGCAAAAAAAGAAAGAGAAATAATACAGAATTTCAGTAAATGAGATAATAAGAATTCAGTAGTGGTTGTTATATTGCATATTGTTGTCTTCCAGTTACTTATTCAGATTACCAGATATAAGCAGGCAAAATTGGTGAAAATAAGTTATAAAAAATTAAAAGGAGAAAAAAGCATTAACTGCTCATTTCAATAGATCAGTAGAAATGAGCAGTACAATTATCCCAGCTATCCTGTATGTACATATAAATGGGTTTTCCTCATCCCAGTTGTTCCTTCCCTTTGAACAGATTCTTCCCCTTTCACAGCATCTGTTGTACCTTTCAGAGTTTTGTTTACTTTTTTAAGTTCTTACATGGCAAGACAATATGCACATGTAGGTTTGGTTTATTCACTTATGAGTATAGTCTGTGGTTGCATCCATTTGTCTACAAAGCCTCAGGTTTATCTTTTTTTATAGCTTGAGTGATAACTCCATTGTGTAAAAACACCACATCTTTTTTTAAACCCATTCCCCAGTTGATAGGCATTTGAGTTGTTCCCCAGATTCAGCTCTGACAAATGGTGCTGCTGTAAACATGGGTGCACATGTATCACTGCGGTATTATGTTTTCGGTTCCTTTGGAAAAATACTCAGGAGGAGGATAGCTGGGTTGGGTGAGATCTCTTAATGCTAATTTTTTTTTTTTTTTTTTTTTTTTTGGTAGAACCAGGGATTGAACTCAGGCCCTTGTGCTCTAATTCTAGTTTTTTGAGGAAAGAGAGATTCCATTTTATCTTAAAGTAATTGATTTGCCTTTGACTTTTTCACATGTATTATGCATATCTCTACATTAAAATCTATTGCTTCCTTTACATACAGGCTAGTGAGGAATCATTTTAAACAACAAATATTCCAGTATAGACCAGTGAGTGGAAATAGAGAAGCAAAAGGCATTTTACTGCTCTCAGCAGCAAACTGATGCTCTGTAAATGGAATTTTGGTGTCAATGTTCTGGCATCGTTGAACACTGAATAGGTTAGGTTTGGAGTAGAGGAAGCAGGCAGTGCTGTGTGTATGAGGTGATAAAAAACCAAACAGTTAGACTGGAAAGGAATGGGTGTATTTGAGAAACTTGAAAGCTTTTTCCATTTATAAAGTGGAGGAGGTAGTAGCATCTTACCTTCTAGACCAGTCAGTGCCAAATAAGCAGATAGAAACTCAATAAAAGCATTCTTGGGCCTGGGAGATGGCTCAGTATAATAAGCGCTTCCCTGGCAAGCACAAGGGTCTGAGTTCAATCCCCAGTTCCACCAAAATAGATAAATAAAAAATAAAAATAAAAATAAATGCGTTCTCTCTAAAAGTCTCTCCCCTTCCCTTTCCTTCCCTCCCCTTCCCTCTCCTTAATTCATCTTCATTTCTTGCAGAGAAGACTAAGGTCAGGTAAGTGCTAATGTTGATTGGAATTTGGAAGTAAACCAGAAAAGGTACGAATAAACCTCGTCGCAGTGTGATGGAAACTGGCTAGGTGTGGTGGTGCATGCCTGTAATCCCTGCACTCTGGTGTTCTGAGCAGGGAGATCACAAGTCGGAGCCCAAGCTAGACAACTTAGTGACTTAGTGAGACACTGTCTCAGAATAAATAATGAAAGGGGATACGATTGGGACGTAGTTCATTGCTAACACTTTGGGTTCAGTCCCAGGATCACAAACCGAAAACCCAACCAGGGATTGATTACATCAGATGGCAGGAGATCTGAAGTTTATAGTGAGAAGAAAAGCCATGATTGGGCTGATTTTCTCCTTACATAGTTGAGTGACAGTAATCAAGCAGAACTTAACAAGGTTTCAATTTTGAGGACAGTGTGTTCAGATTTAAGTGGATTGTCTTCTCAGCAATGGGTTTAAGAAAAAGAATAAGAGAGAAGGCAAGGAAACTTGAGTGACCGCTAATGACCATGGGGGTGAAAGCTTTTCTATTGTGTGTTGCTTCCTGTTCTGCTGTAGGTAGTAAAGCTCTTAAAACACCCTAAGCCTTTTTGGCCCTTTGCTTTTCTGGTACTTCAGCATGGAGAGGAACAGTCTTAGTGAATGGCGGGCAGCCTGCTGTTAGATATTACAAGATCTGGTGGAGGATATAGGCAGATATGAAGGCCATCTGCCACCATTTTGATTGTTTCTTGTGCTGACTTGATAGGAACTATAGGGAAACAAAATTAGGTGGACAGGAACTTCTGTGAGCTATTCCGTTTGCTTGTCTTATACAAAGTGTTTTCATTCTTTTCCACAGGGTTGCTAAGAGGTAACGATTTTATGTATAAGATTGGGCATTAAGCCCAGAAATCTAATCCTAGGCAAGTGCTTTACCATTGAGCCCCAAAGTGGTGATTTTAATTTTTTAATTGCATAGTGCTTTTTTTTTTTTTTTTTTTTTGAGAGAATCTTACTCTGTAGTTCAGGCAGGCCTTTAACTAACTATGCAGCCTAGCTGACAGTCCTGCCTCAGCCTCCACCTCCAGCTAATTACCTGTCTTTAGTTTAGGTGCTGTACTGTTGAATTAATTAGCCCTTTGGGAGAGATCTATAACTTTACCCTTCCCTCTAGTACTGTCTTAAGAAAAGTGGTGCTATTTCCCTTGTTAATTCTAGTGTTGAAATACCTATTTTTTTGTATTATTAGGTGATTTTTAAATTATTTGACCTGATAAATTAAAACCATAGATTGAAAAACTCCACATGCTTTCCTGATTTTGAACATAAAGTTCTGAGTGATAGGCAGAATGGGCCTTTATCCATTGCATCCATTTTTTCATTTCTTTCAGCTCTTTTTCTTTTCTTTTTCTCTCTTCCCCCAACTCTTTGTTGGCCCCCAAGGGCCTCCAGCTCTGCCATGTTTCATTCCTGTCACTGCCACTGCCATGCATTGTCTGGTTCATCAGTGGAGTTCGAGATTATCTTTAAAAAAAAAATTACCCTATTCACATTGAAGAAGTTCCTAAGTAGCTTAGGAACTTTATTCTCTTATCATATTTTTCTTATTAACACATCTGAAATTTGCAGTGTTTCTGTACTTGAGTGCTTTTCCTTACAATGTAAACTTAATTAGGAACTAGACTTTTGTTTACTGAGCCCCTCAGCCCCCTTAGCTTAGGGGAGGCATATGATTGTCAAGTGAATAACATATTGCTGAGAATTTATGTTTTCTGCTGTATTTGATACTCAGTATGCTTGTTAACTGAATGAATTAGCATTTAAATGAAAAAGTCTGAACAGATTTTATATTAATTTCTGCTGGTTTGAGTTTGATTGTGTGTCCTGGAACTCTTGGGACTTTTACCAACTTTTTATTTCATTGGAGGATATAAATTAATGTCAGTAGAACTTAATAATAAAGTATTGGAAATGTTTGGAAGTAGTTGAGAAAGAAACATAAACCAGAGATCACTTTTGTATTTAAACAAATACGTAAAGAAAGGGTGATGTTGGTTTAAGTAGTATTGCCAGAGCCTTACTGCAGGAAATTAAAAGTGAAGAACGTTACATTTAGTGAATGGCATGTTCCATTAGTTTATGTGAATGCGTCATTAATGGTTTTTGCTAATTTTACAGATTTATTTTTAAATTTTATCAGATTTATGGAATGCTCTGGAATTCTTCACTCAGTTCAAGGGCTGTGCCATTCATTTTGTATGTTCTGAGAAATTCATCTTATTTATGTGCTCACAGTGTGGGTAAGAAGCACATTTGTTGTTAATAACCACAAAAGGCGTAGTAAATTGTGACTGTAGGAGGCCTAGTAGTTGTAGTCTCTATAGAGTTAATGCAATTAGCTTGGTCATATTGCTACATGTCAGGTGACAGGTTGTGTTTGGTTTCTTCTTCCTGGGGAAAGTGAGATTTTAGATGAGAAAATTGCAGAGGTTTTGAGATGTGTCTGCTGCCTTGTGGCTTGCGGGTTCTTGTGCCTATAAGTGTGGCCCAAGTAGGAACTATCCTTGCCCTCAGAGGCTTGCTACAGCTCAGTGTTGGAAGCAGGAGGGTGTGCCAGTGCGCTTGGGCCTCATGACCAAGTTGTTGTCTGTGGGGTGGCAGGCAGAGCCTCCAAGTGTAGACTTACGGGAGGTTGCTGTATGAAGCTCCGATGCTTGTATTTCCTGGATTCATTTTGTGATCTGGGAATCCATAATGTTTCTTGAAGGCCTTAATATGGGCTATACCAGTTTTCCCTCCATTTTTTTTTTTTTTTTCATTTTGTTCCACTGTGTGACCAATGTGAGGAATAGCCAGCCTTACTAATCTATTGGCCAGGAATTCTGGTTTATCCTAAAAGAAGAGAAGATATTATGGTAGGGAAAATATCGTCCCACATTGATGCTTTTTGGAAAAGGTTCTCCTTCAAACACATTAAACAAAGTATAACAGTGTTTATTATTATCTTAGTAGCAAGGAAAGTGCACTGTGGATGCTGACAAGCTCTTCAGTTCTGTGGGTTATGGTAGCATGCATAGGCATTTTGTTTTTCTTTCTCTTGTTTTTTTTCCACTGAAAATAAGTGTACCGATGAGTACCCTTCCTGTGCCTTAGTTTCCTTATCTATGAAGAGATAGTATGTGCCTCAGAGGGTTGTTACAAGTGAGGATAAAATGACATAATCTCTATGGAACATTTAGAACATTGCCTGTACTTGACAAAAATTAGACAGACATGTAAAAGAAGGGTAGTAGTCATAAGGTAAAATAATTAACACTTACGATTTGATTATCACAGGTGGAATGGAAACCTGACAATCAGTATTTCAGTTTGTTTATGTAGTTGTAATTGTAGGTATGTCTCAAAACTGTTTAACCACAGTCATTGTGGTCAGCCATAGTGGGAAGCATGCCCAGATGAACGCTCACAGGCCATGCTCTCAAGGCACTGCTTCCCTGAGAAATGAGAAAACGAGCAGGTGACGTTTGAACTCCATCTTGGAGACTGTGTAGAGATCTAATAGGAGAACCTGGAGGAAGCCTCCCCAGACCTCAGAAGCTGCCCAGTGTCCCGAGGAGCGAGATTCACTTTTGGGGAATGGCAAGACCAACTCCCACTCACTGAGCATTTACAGTGTTTGTACCAGGTACTGTGCTGAGCATGTCATGTTTTGTGTTCATTGTCTTCTTTAATCCTCATGGCCTTGTATGGTTTTTTACCATAAGGACATGGAAGTTCAGTGGCTGTGAGCTCTAGCTGTGCTGCAGGTTCTTTCTGCCTTCCACACCCATGTGTCAGTGTGGGAGATATCTGGGAGGTCAAAGGGCTCATGTCTGAGGCCAGAGAACAGGCCAGAGGCCAGAAGGGTAGAATGGGTGGAGCAAGTTAAGGGACATTTCTTAACACTAGCTAGGAAGTTTGGATTTCACCCTAAAGATGTTGCTTATCAGTAGAGACTTTGTCCTGATGGTTTTCATATGAACTTGAGCATAGGGGTAGTTTCTTTTATTACACTGTCTAAAACTAACTTCCAGAAAGCAGTGAGACATGCTGATTTCTTTGAAGATCTGTTTTATTGAGAAAACATTTCATATACAATAAACCTGCCTATTATTTATTTTTTAAGTATTTATTTATTTTGTGGTTGGCTCAGCCCACCTAGGGGCAGGGCTGGCACCGCATGTGGTGCCTGGAATGGAACCACAGTCCCTGCACTTGCCTCAGCAGGAGCTTTAGGACCATTGAGCTATCTAGCCAGCCCAAATCTGTCTATTTAAAGTGCATAATTTTAGTATATTCACAGAATTTCCACCTGTCTTCACAGTCACATTTTGGAATATTTTCAGTTTCCTCCCAAAGAAATCGCAGACACAGTTATCCCACTCCCAAACGCCCAGTCCCGAACAGTCGCTGATCTACTTTCTTATTTTGGACATTGCACATGTTCTATGGTATGGCTACACCACCTTTTGTTTGTCTGTGTACCCGGTAATGGACATTTAGTTCATTTATACTTTCGAATTATTCTGCATAACGCTGTTGTGATCAAGTGTACAGGTTGTTATGTGGACATATATTTTCATTTCTCTTGGGTCTATATGTGGAATGGAATTGCTGGATTGTATGGCAGTTCTTTGTAAGTTTACTGATTGTTAAGTTTGCCAGCATGGTTGAGTTTCTGACTTCAGCAAGATCAGTGGAGTAGAGGAGAATGAACTAGAGGAAGGCCAGCATGAAGGCAAGCAATAAATGGGTTATGTCTATGACACTTGTGTTGAAGATGGGACAGTGAGATGAAATGAAGCCAGAACTAAGATGGGGACACAAGTGGAGAGAGAGGAAGGCTTGCCAGGATAGAATGGTATTTACAGAACTTAAAATGCAGAGTGCAAGAGTGTGAGAAGCTGGTGATGCCAAGCTGCCTACGAGAGAGGATAGTACACCACTGACAAGTAGGGAGGCAGGAGGGCAGCCCAAGTAACATTCTGAGGTTCATTAGTGTTTTTCAGTGTCTGGAAGTAGGTTGCTGGCTATATGTATCTCTGTCAGTAGAGGTGAAAGTTAATGAGTTGCTGTGTATTCACCTTCATAAAAAGAAAGGATTTAACCTTGTTTTTTGCTTGCCATGAAAGTAAAACAGTAAATGACCTAGCAGCTGACCTGCCTTAGGATTAATCAGCAGATTTTGTGTGTTCATTCAATAATTAAGTATAGTACCAGTTAGTTTGTTTAAAGCCAAATATCTAAAAATTTTCTTATTGAAGGAGGCCATTGAATAAGGTCATGGAAAAAGAAGGCAAATTATTGTGTTTCTTTAAGTATCAGTTCATCTGATAAATGTGGGTTACCACAAAGCATTGGTGGCTCACCGAAAATTGCCTTTTGGTACCCTGTGTTTGCAAACTGATACCTTACCATTTCATGGGATGATATCAATTAGGCTAAACTAAAATTCTTCAAAGGGTTTTAGTTGTTTATTGGTTTGTATTTCAAATTGGTACATGTTAATTGCTAGCCATGTTTTGTTTGCTTTATGTGTTTCAAAACAGTGTGAACAAAAATACTTTTTCCATTTGCAACAGCAATATGAATGATGGAATATTGTGGCCCTGCTAGGAGGGAGTTTTTCTCTTGCCATTACAGAATAGCGTAATTAGGCACTATATGGGACTTGAAATCATTTAAATTTTTGTTCTGGCTGTGGTTTTGTGCTTTCCTGAAGTGTGGCCTAAAACAGTTTATTAGTAAATGCACCGAACTGCTTTCTTTGGCAAGTGCATTTCAATTTTGAATCCAAGTAAAAATACAAATATTTACTTATAAAAGTTGTTCAGTGTAGTAATATTTTTACTATGGCTGTTGACCCACTAGTGTAACGTTAGGGCATTGCTAGATTGGATCCTGTTTATTTAAAAGCGGGAAGAGGGAAAGAAGAAGCTAACATTGAATGAATGTGTTAATGTGCCGCCATGTGTGGCACATTAATTATTATTCCTGTTTGCTTTCCCAGCAGCTAGTTGAGGGAGTTTATAGTATCTTTTCCTAGCAAGAATAAATTTTAAAATATTGTTCAAAGAAGATTGTAGAAGTTGCAAAATTAAGTTTGTTGTGGTGTATGACTGTATATGTGTTGTGTATGTGTATGTTGTTGTGTTGTGTTTGGTTTCGTTTTATTGGGTGCTGAATGAAATCCAGGACTTCACACATGCTAAGTATGTGCTGTACCACTGAGCTACACTCCCAGTGAAAGCGGAGTTCTAAGCTCTTCACACAAATGTGAGTAATCCCAGATAGCCAAAGTTACTCTTTAGAAGAACAAAGTGGGCTTGTTACCTGATTTTAAGATTTAAGCTAGGGGCCAGAGAGATGCATGGCCGGGGAGATGGCTAAGTAGAATAAGGCCTGAGTTCAATCCCTGGTTACACACACACACACACACACGATTTAAGTTACAGGACAGTGTGTTATAGGAGAAGGGAACCATACACAGAACAATAAAATGAGTCCAGAATCGGGTACATAAAAACCAGGTGTGATGAAAAAGGTAAGTGTTCAATTTAAAGAAAAAAATTATTATATGATACATTGTAATTAATCCCACTCAAAACACTTTGCCTTGGTTCAAATACAATTATCCCATTGTTCTTGTCACTTTCTTATTTATTTATCTGTTTATTTGGTACAGGGTCTCTCTATACAACTCAGACTCATAGTGATCCTCCTGTCTCAGCCTCCCCAGTGCTGGGCTTACAGGCACACGCCACCACACCCTGGTTTCATTGGCCAATTAATTAAACCTGGGTTCTTTGGCCTAATGGGCAGTTGCATAGACTGCTGAGCTGTCTTCCCAGCCCCGTTCTTACCCATATTCTGAAGCAGTTCTGGAAGTCTTTCATGTCGTTAGTTGGGTTGTCCTGGCTGCCTTATTATCCTAAATTAATTCAGAACACTTATCTTTCACAGTTGTTTTGACTTTGGGGAACAGCCAGAAGTTACATGGTGCCAGATTGATGAGTAAGGTGGATAAAGACACCCTGTAATGTTTTCACAAGCTTGTCTTCTGTTGGGGTGGTAGCAGCATTCACTATCTCATACCTTGTAAAGACCCAAAAGAAGACTTCTAGAATTGCTTCAGAAGGTGGCAACAGGGAATATTTTGAGGGGGATTAATGGCAATGTGTCTTTCACTTTAATAAAAAAAAAATTATGGCTCTCCAAACAGCTCAGCGAATTAAAGTGCCTGCAAGCAGGCACAGGGGTTGGCATTTCCATGCCCAAGCCTGCTGTGCTGGTCCCAGACGGGGTGGGGGTGGCGGGTGTTAGCAATTGAGACTGGGTATGATTGGCACGAGCCAATAATCTGAGCTCTTGGGAAGCTGTAAACAGGTGGATCACAATGAGTCCAATCTAGTAGTGAGACCCTGAACACCCTGTAGACCCTTCCGTAAAATACAAATATATATGTGTGTGTGTGTGTGTGTGTGTATGTGTATGTAAATATTCACTATTTTTTTTATTACCCTTTGTATAGGCTAATTCATTTTGGACAAAGGCAATTTAATGGGAAAAGGAAATCTTTTTAACAAATTGTACTAGAACAATGCAGTATACAAATAAAAGTGGATCTCATTTGTTGGATCATAAACCAAAATTTGAAAGCTAACGCTGTAAAATCCCTGAAGAAAAACATAGAAATTTTTTTTTTTTTTTTTTTTGTCTTTTTGAGACAGAGTCTCACTATGCAGTTCAGGCTGGCCTTAAGCTTACTTTGTAGCTCAGGCTGGTCTTGAACTCACAACAATCCTCCTGCCTCAGCCTCCCGAGTGCTGGGATTACAGGCATGCGCCACCACGCCTGGCTCAGAAAAATTTTTTATGATCTTGGGTTATAAAGGATTTCTTAGGTTGCAAAAAATAAAATTGCGAAGAAAAATATTGGCATGCTAAAGAGCAATAGACTGTAGAAGGATACATGGAAACTTAGGGGTCAGGTAATGGCAACATTAAATTTTTTATTTTAGAGGTTAGTTACATGAGTATACATATCCTTCAGAACTCACTGAAGTGTGTCTACTTTATGGAAACAGTTTATTCCTCATAAATTATATCTGAAAATTTTTTCAAACCAAGTCACCAAAGTTGGTTGAAAGATAACCAAGGAAATGAAAACAAAACAAAAAGGTGCTGGCACCCCATGTCGCGCTGGCCCTGCCTCCTGCATGCAGAGCTGGTGATGGAGTCCAGGTGTGGTAGCACACCTATGTAATCCCAGCACTAGAGAGGCAGAAAACAGAAGGATCTCTACAAGTTCAAGCTGCTTAGTGAGACCCTACACACACAAAAAAGGTGAAAAATACCAAGTGTTGAAGATAAAACAACTGGATTTCAGGAACTGCTTATGGGGAATATAAATTGGTTCAGCCTCTTAGGAAAACTGACAAATGCACGAAAGCAGACCACACATGCACCATGTATGCATCCAGTAATTTCATGCCTAATGTACACAACCAATAGGAAGGCATACTGTCATACTACAGTAGTCCTAGAATGCTTCATAATAGCACTGAACTAAAAGGGCTCAAATGCTCATCGATTGGATGGATACATAAATGGAAACATATTCATATGATTGAGTATATTACAGCAATGATAACAAATACTACAACTGTTCACAGCAGTGTGTGCCTAAGTGTTTTGAATCTAATGCAGGCAAAATGGTGTTATTAAAGTCAAAACAGTTATTCTTGGATAGAAGGTTTTAACTAAGAGGGTCCAAGGCAGGTCTCTGAGTATACTGATAATCTATTTTTTGCTCTGGTTGTTGGTTACAAGGATGTGTGTAATTAGTGAAAATTCATGGAATAATTGTGTGTGTGTGTGTGTGTGTGTGTGTGTGTGTGTGTGGTGCTGGAGATCAAAGCCAAGGCCTCTCTCATGCTACATAAGCACTTTTTCTGTATTGCTCTAGCCCAAGTGGCACACTTTCTGGGTACATACTTTCAATAACAGGTTTTAAAAGATATACACTACTACAGAAAAGTGTCCTCTGTAAAGTGAAAAGGCAAGTTCCAGAGCACCATTTTTGACATGTGGTCCCATTATATAAATGTAATGGTAAACAGTATGCATCACTTGTATTGTCCCTAGGGAACAAGACAGTACTTGGTAGGGTGGATTCTTCACTTTGCGGTATTTTCTAATTTAATACATAAATGAGAACAGTTTCTGTTAAAAGAATTACTAAGTTCATTCAGTTTTTCTATAGCTGTAAATTATGCTCCTTAAATAACTTAGTTTTGTCATTCAGCGTGCTAGTAAAGTGAATGTTGCTTTAAACTTTTCACCAACTGTGGCATCCATTCATGAATTGGTTAGCAGGTTAATGAAATTTGCTCCTGGTGAATGTGATAGTTCATTTTTGCTTTCCTTGGATGATGCTGGCTGAATAACCTCTTTCAATGTGTCTATGTGAGAACTAGAAGGAATCTGAAAGATTCATTTGGTCCAGTGCTTTTAAATGTTTTCCATAGCACCCATGAGGCAGGGGCAGTGGGTGGATTGGAGTTCAGGAGAAACTGGAGGCAAGGCTGAGAAAGTATTTGTTTTTTTGTTTTGTTTTGTTTTTTTTTTTCTGGTGGAACCGGGTTTTGAACTCAGGCCTTTGCACTTGCCAGGCAAGTGCTTATTCTACTGAGCCATCTCCCCAGCCCCAAGAAAATGTATTTTTAATCATGTCTCCAGCTTTCCCTACCCAACTCAAAAGAAAAGCTCCATACTAACCTGTTTTTTTTTTATGTTGTTATTATTATTTTTATTCTGGTGTGTTTTGTTTTGTAATACTAGAAAATGAATTTGGAGTCTTTGCACTGAGCTATATCCCATCTCTTATTTTTTATTTGGAAACATTTGTTGTGATCCTCCTCTTGCAGTCTTCTACAGTGTTGAAGTTATAGACATCTATCACCACACCCAGCTCATCTGTTTTATATATCTTATTTTATGTGAAAATTTTTATTTGAAAGTTAAAATTTTATTGCTCTGGGGAGAAAAGCAGATAGCACTGATCTATTTCACCCTTTTACTTTTGCAGATTAGAAAATTGATCCCAATTGGTTTAGACATGTCTCCTGGGGTTATTTATGTAGGGTGTTTGGTTTGGAACCACTTTTTCCTTGTCTGGATATTGGACAGATTAATCTATGAGACTTCTAGTTTACTGGTCTTCTGACATCAGCTTGTGTCTCTTCTTGGATTTACCCAACTATTGGAGTCCCATATACTTGGCGTGCACACACACCCACGCACGCACACACGCACGCAGAGCACACACACACGCAGAGCACACACACACACCCTGCTAGCAGTTCCTACTTCCTAATTTGGGAGCTGGGTTAAGATACTATTTGTGCCAGAGAGATGGCTCAGTAAAATAAGTGCTTCCCTGGCAAGCATGAGGGCCTGAGTTCAGTCCTCCCCGGTTTGCAGAAAAACAAACACAACAATAAGATACTGTTTGTGTTAAATGTGACTGTGATGGGGAAGCCAGGTCCTGACTCATCAAGGAACCAGCCCCTCATTTCTTTTGTTCTTGATGAAAGAATTCACTTAAGACACATAGGCTGTGTAGAAGTATATGTGTAGAAGTATGTATAGAATGTATGGTACAGAGAGTTACGCCTTTAAATGAGAAAGCAGGTATAGTCCTGAAGGCGTCTGTCCCAAGTGGATTTTAGGTTTCTTTATGTACACAAAAGTTACACCTGGTATTCAGGGAACTAATATAATTATGATGCTTGTGGACATTTTTGCTTGGAAGTTCCTTTGGAATTACAAAATGACTGTCCTTTTAGGTGGTCATTGTTTCCATGGTCAGTGTTTAATCATATAAGGATTTTAAGGAAAAACATTTGATCTTAGTTTAAGATTAAGATCTTAAATTTGAATCAAAGGTCTTAATTTAAACCAGGTGCCAATCTAAGACAAGAGTGTTCCCTTCTGTATCATTGGGTTGCAGTGTGTCATGTTCTGAAGTTAGATGTAGCCAGATATCAGAAATAATGTATACAATTTATTATCCTAAGATGTTTTTGTGCTGTCAGATAGCTTTGGGTATGAGACCCAACAAATTATTATAAATGTATTATACATAAAAATCTTTATTTAATTGGCAGTGCATGCTATTTTGAAAACCCTTTTTTGGGCAAGTGAGGTAGCTCTTTGGACTCAGCACCTGCTTAGGCAAGTGCACAGACCAAGGTTCCATCCCCTGGGTGGGGCTGGCATGGTAGGTCTGAGGATGGAACCCCAAGCCCTGTGCCCCTGCACTTTTGGCTGGCCCTACCATGAGTTTTTCATGGGAAGCAAAATTGCTGCTCCAGTCACTTGTTTTGCCTTGACACCTAGTAAATGCTGCTAATCTTCTATATTCTCAGAAAAGGTTTACTATAACCTTTGAAAAAAATAACTTTTTCTTATTTCAACTTGAATTTGTATCAGCTTGTAACTTCTATTGCTGAAAACCTTTTTTCCCTTCAGTTTGTGAAAACTAAATTGGTTTCTTAAAGTATGCAAGTCCAGTGCCTCAGAAAGATTTATTGAGGGGCTTTATAGAGTAGTGAGTTCTTGAGAAAGACAGCAGGCACTTGCTATAATAGAAATCCAGAGAGTGTATTTCCTTGCCTTGTAGAGCCTTCTTTGACACCGTATTAGAGGCAGTTTGAATAGCAGCTATGAAGTTGCTTTATCATGGAAACCCAAAATTAAGCAAGACCTTCCAACACCTTTGGAGATGCTGAGCTGACTGGCATATTAATTAGCTGAGTCAATAATGTCTTAAATGTAAAAATGTTGCTACTGTATATGTTAAAAAAATTTGTCTCCCTTTGCTGTCTCCATTAATCTTTGTTCAAAAGGCTAAACCTTTACCTCTGGACCTTTTCCTTAAGCATCATTTAGCATGCTCACTCACGTTCCTGAGGAGTTTTTAGTTCTCATCAAACCTTTTTTATACTTCACTTCCTATCTTTTTTTTTTTTTTTTTTTTTTTTTTTTTTTTTTTTTTTTTTTTTTTTTTTTTTTTTTTT
>PVKA01025655.1:0-32723 GCA_004027165.1 Ctenomys sociabilis | reverse complement strand
TTCCTCTACACAGATAACAAGCACACTGAAAGGGAACCAATAGAAACAATACCTTTTACGATAGCATCGCGGAAAATGAAATATCTTGGGATTCACTTAACCAAGGAAGTCAAAGATCTTTTCATGGAAAATTAAAACACCCTAAGAAAAGAGATTATAGAGCATTTCAGAAAATGGAAAGATATTCCATGCTCCTGGATAGGAAGAACCAACATCGTGAAGATGGCCATACTCCCAAAATTGCTGTACAGATTTAATGCAATCCCTATCAAACTGCCACCAACCTCCCAGAGATAAAGAAATCATTGCTAAAAGTTATTTGGAGCCACAAACGACCTAGAATAGCAAAGGCAATCTTGGCCAATAAAGACAAGGCAAGAGGAATCACAGTTCCTGATTTGAAATTATACTACCAAGCCACTGTGATAAAATCAACATGGTATTGGCAACAAAATAGACCTGAGGATCAGTGGAATAGATTAGAAGATGCAGAGGCAACTACGAAAACACTCAGCCATCTGATCCTCGACAAAGGGGCTACACAAGCTCACTGGAAGAAAGATAGCCTCTTTAACAAATGGTGCTGGAAAACATGGCTCTCTACATGCCAATAACTAAAACTTGACCCAGCTCTATCACCATGCACTAAGTTAAAGTCAAAATGGATTAAAGATCTAAACGTTAAAACAGAAACATTCAATCTCCTGGAAGAGAAAGTAGGAGGAACTCTTGAAGACATAGGAGTAGGTAAAGAGTTCATGAACAAACATATATTCGCATGGGAAGCACTTGAAAGAATCAACAACTGGGATCAACTCTTCTTAAGGACCTTCTGCGTGTCAAAAGAAATTGTCAACAGAGTGAAAAGACAACCCACAAATTTTGAAAAAATCCTAACTAATAAGCAATCAGACAGAGGACTACTGTCTAGAATATATAAAGAACTAAGATATAACAGGGCCCTCAAATTTAAAGACCCAATTCAGAAATGGGCATCTCAGATGAATACACACTTCTCAGAGGACGAAATTAAAGAAGCAAATAAATATATGAAAAAATGCTCCATGTCGCTAGCCATTCGTGAAATGCAAATAAAAGCAACACTCCAGAAAGAATGGCTATCATAACGAAATCAACCAACAAATGTTGGAGAGATTGTGGGGAAAAGGGAACACTTCTCCACTGCTGGTGGGAATGTAGACTGGTACAACCATTGTGGAGGTCAGTGTGGAGACTCCTCAAAAGAGTAGGACTAGAAATCCCATTCAAGCTGGCTATCCCCCTACAGGGAATTTTCCCAAAGGATCTGACAACATTGTATCATAGTGATATATGTGTACTTATGCTTATAGCAGCCAATGTGTGATAGCAAAATCTTGGAAACAACCAAGATGTCCATCACATGAGGAATGGTTGAAAAAGATGTGATATTTCCATATAATGGAGAATTACTCAGCTATTAAGAATGATAAGTTTCAAGCATTTATACTGAAGTGGATGCCACTTGAACATATACTCATAAGGGAAATAAACCAGACACACATGTGTAAATATCGTATAGTCTCCCTAGTATAAGAAGCGAAAAGCAGAAATACAAATGAAAACGTACAACAACTAAAATCAATTGAGTCAGATAAGGCAAAGTGAATGGCATATGCTGCAGGATACTAATCAGCTTTTCTTCTGGATCGTTAACAACCTAAGTTCACAGATCACAGTGGGAGAAATAGAAGAGCCACAAGGCCAGCCAACATTTTGGCCCTAGCCTTTCAAGGTCAGCGAAGACTCAGGACATAGGAGAACCTGTACTGCAACATCATGAAACTCAGGTGAGCTCCAAATTTTCTGAACAAGGACATTATGGAGCCACAGAGGAAAGAGATCGAAGTTCTATAGTGTGCCTGGGGAGAGTCACATGGAGAGAAAACTTTCTCTCAGGCTCTCAAAGAGAGCAAACTGGTCAAGCATTGGCCATGACTCATCCACATGGATGACACAGACAAAGGATCTACAGAATAAGGTACAGGATTACAAGATAAACCCTGAGGGGACTTCACTGACCACATAAGAAATATAAAGTACATGTGTTGGTATATAAGTCTTGCTCTATCTAGGTCTGAACCATCCAGAAAAGTATAAAAATGAAGTATGCATTACGGGGCCATAATATTAAGCTGAGCTGTAAATGGCTGTGGTCGACAACTTCTTTAAATAACTCACTATTGTTGCAGAATGCTGGACTGTGTTGGATTGTGTTGTCGAGTTCAAGCACCTAAGTTAGTTGAATGACAATGGAGTGCCCACCTTTGACAGGTGCAGACAAAGGAAGGGGTATAGAAAGAAAAAAATCAGGATGTGTGTGTATAGACAGTACAGTTGGGATAGATAATCCTATGAGAGGCAATATCTGCACTAATGGTGGTTGGACAGGATATTATGTCGGCTTCTAGTACTATGGTCATCCACTAGGAAAATAATTATTGAATTTTTGATATAATTCAGGTATGAAAAATAAGATAAGTAAGCAGCTACACTCTTAATTTAATGATAAGAGACATCTGCTATAATAATGTCTGTAAGTATAATATCATGTATGCACCTTGTACGATACCAAAACATTATGAAAACAGTTTGCAATGTATTAATTTATCGAATCTGTCTTGTTAAGGTGTCTTGAAACTGTCTGATTGATATTTGTACTTCAATAAAATAAAAAATAAATTTAAAAAAAGTCTAAGTATAATATCATGTATACACCTTTTATGATACCAAAACATTATGAAAACAGTTTGCAATGTATTAATTTATGAAATCCATCTTCTCAAGGTATATTAAAACTGTCTCATCGATATTTGTACTTCAATAAAACAAAAGTATAATAAAAAAAATAAAATATAAAAAATTAAAATTAAAAAAAAACTTCCCTAAAAGCACTTAAATATTAGGTGCTTCTCTGATGCCAAGCTCTGTCCTAATTTCTGAAAATATGTTGGTAAACCCAAGAGAACAATGCCTGACCTCAGATCAGGGACAGTTAGATTATTTTAAATGTATTTTTAATCAAGTTTGTATACAGTTCTTTTTGATTTTAAATTTTTCAATAAAACAGCATGTTAGCCTATGATAAAAATCTCTAAGTAGCCTAAAAAAGTCACAAGTATCTGTATCTTTTGACCAGAATTACACCAACCCTATGCACAACACTACATCCTCATGAGAAACCTACTTAATAAATTTTTTGTCAAGCACTTGGAAAATATAGACTTTGGAAGACAAATTAGATAATCATGATTGTTTAAAATCTTTCAACTTTTGACCATTAAATTAAAAAAAAGACACGGAACTAAAACAAATCACTGGTTAGTCTGAGTCTTCTTCAACAGTAGAAGAGTAAATGATTCTGTTTAACCAACTGCAAACATTTCTCATAATTATACTACTGATTATTTTTCCAGTGAACATCCTGAGCATGCTACGCCAGAGGACAGCTCCAGCTCGGTGTGGGACCTGCAAGTGATAGTGACTCTTTCTCACCACTGGGCCTGGCTGTGACCTCCACTCATCAAGCTGGGCCCCTCCCCCATCTCTGTGACACACCCTATTTCTTTTCTCCACGCATGGACCATTGAGCACAGTAACCAGAGTGGCAAAGTGGAACTTTAGAGCTGAGTTTTGGGTGGGTTGGTTGTTTATTTTTGCTTTCTGAA
Organism: Ctenomys sociabilis; assembly: GCA_004027165.1. NCBI lineage: Eukaryota > Metazoa > Chordata > Mammalia > Rodentia > Ctenomyidae > Ctenomys > Ctenomys sociabilis. The sequence continues at coordinate 29,016 of PVKA01025655.1, read as the reverse complement.
ATTGTTTCCTGGGTTTGTCTGGTTTTGATTTTGGGTTTTGGTTTGGTTTGGTTTGGTTTTGGTCTTTTAGAAATAAGCAATTTCTCCATATATCCTTGGGCCCCCACACATATCCAACACTCCCTCTTCACCTAACTTAGATAAGCAGAAAATAATAAGCAGATGTGGACCCCAGCAGCTGCTGGGCCAGTTTTCTTCCCAGGACAGGGAGAAAGCTGACAAGGGCTGGGAGCACAAAGCAAATGTGGACTCTCTGTGCACCTGCCCCACTCTGCTCCTGGCTATAAAGGACCTGCACAGCCAGACACAGCCAGATGGTGACCTGCGGCTAACTCTGCATAACGCCTTCAGCCTTTTATCAAAAATAAGAGGCCTCCTTTGGCTTGGACAGCAGCAATCCCCCTTGGAAGCTAAAGAAAACTAACTCAGAAAGCTGCTATACTGGTTATTCTTTGTGTCTGGATTTTTTCCTCTCTGCAGCATAACTATAATTATTTACTTCCCAGAATTGTCATGTAATTGCTTTATCTAGTTTGTCTAGAGATTCCAGTTGTAATCAGTGGGAGAGAAAGAGAAGAGTATGCTCCTTCTATCTGCCTCAGAAAACAGAAGCTCCTGGTAGGGCATTAACAAAACAGATGACAGCCAGACTGTGGCTTTGGACAGTCAAGTTTTTGGCCATGGTAATTCTTCTTATCTATGAAGAAAACCTACACTGAATTCCCTCAGCTAGTGTGGCAGATTGCCAACTGGTAGCCATCTTGTGACACCCAGCTGAACTGAACCAGTGTGGGGCTGGTGTGGGAGCCTCACCCGAAGACTGTTGTCAATAGCACATGAGGAAGAACAGGAGAGGGAAAAGTTTAGGAGCTGTAGGGAGCTGTTGGGAGCTGTTCTTTCTCTTGGAGAGGCTTATGCTGGCTTCCCTGATGAACTCAGCTGTTCTCATTGTCCAAGAAGCTTGGAACCTTGCCACTTGAGAATGGCTGTGGTTGTAGGAACTCAGGTACACACCATGAGTGTCATTTCCTGGCTCCAGAGGGGAACATCGTGCTCTGTTCAGTCTCCTGGAGAAGCTTGTCACATTGGCTCACTTGGCTCAGCTGTCCTCATTGTCAGAAAAGCTCAGGTCTTGTTGTCACTGAGAGTGGCTATGGCTCATTTTGGGGGCCCTCTGGTCTTCACTTTGAGCATGGATTCCTGGCTCCAATGCAGATCGCATGGCCTGCCAGCACAGTTCTTTCATTCTGCTGGCACAGACTTTCTAGCTTCTACCACTGACCCATGCAATGGTTTGGATATGGTGCATGTGTTCGAAGCTTGGTCCTGGGGGTGGGGATACTGGGAGATGGTAGAACCAAGGCAAAGTGAGAGGTCAGAAGACTGGGCCCTCCCCATGGGCTGCTCAACTGTCTGACAGCTGCCCATGCCATGCCATCCTCCAGAATGCCATCTGCCATCAGGTCCTCACCAAAGCCAACCTGATGCCAGCACTAGTGCCATTCCTTGAGCCTCCAAACCATTTAAATACATCTCTTTTTATTACAGTACCCAGACTCAATTATTTCCCTAGAGTGGCTAAAAACAGACAAATACAACTCGGATATTGAGACCATCAGAGACTTAAAAACAGCCCATGAGATAAAGGATGGACACTCCAGGGGAATGAAAACAGAAAGCTTCTCAGTATAAGAATAGGAACTACAAAGAAGAAGCAAAACTTTTCAAAATGCAAATTCCAACAACTGAAACATAAAATTCCTTCGACAGGTTCAACAAAAATAAAGATGGTTCAAGAAAGACTAGCTGAACCTGAAGGCAAATCAATTGAAATGATCTAATCAGAATAACAGAGGTAACAGAAGTTGAGAAAAAACTCAAAGAGATTTGGGGACCTGTGGAACAATACCAGAATGTATAATTCCTGAAATCCCCAAAATGCAGGAGAAAGAGACTGGTTCAGGAAACAAAAGCTTAAACCGCAATGATCAGATATTCCCCATTTCTGCTGTAGTTCATCAATGTATAGATTCAAGAAGTTCAGTGAACCTCAAACAAGATAAACTGGCCTGGGGAGATAGCTCAGTAGACTAAGTGCTTGCCTCACAAGCACAGGGTCCTGAGTTCAATTCCTGGTACCGCAAAAAAAAAGATAAACTTAGAGAAAACTCTCAGAACTTTATAATCAAACTGCTAAAAGTCAAAGATACATAAAAAATTTGGGGGCAACCTGCTCAGGTCCCCCTTATGTTCCTCTCCAACAGAAGCTTCTCTTTCCAACCAAGTTTTATGCTCAACCTCCGTGTGTTCCTAAAATTCATTCTTCGGTTTTAGAGAGCACGAAGTCATCCAGGTCAGGTCGGGAATTTCAATATCCTGTATCATTTTGGAGAGTCCCACCAAGATCAATGGACAGAGGTATGAGTTCACTTTTCTTTTTTTTTTTTAATTTATTTTTTATTTTGTTGAAGTACAAATATCAATCGGACAGTTTTAAGACACCTTAACAAGACAGATTCGATAAATTAACACTTTGAAAACTGTTTTCATAATGTTTTGGTATCGTACAAGGTGCTTACATGACATTATACTTACAGACATTATTATAGCAGATGTCTCTTATCACTAAATTAAGAGTGTAGCTGTTTATTTTTTATACCTGAATTATATCAAAAATTCAATAATTATTTTCCTAGGGGATGACCATAGTACTAGAAGCTGACATAATATCCTGTCCAACCACCATTAGTGCAATTCTTGCCTCTCATAGGATTATGTAGAAGCACAGCGTTATCTATCCCAACTGTACTGTCTATACACACACATCATGATTTTTTCTTTCTACAACCCTTCCTTTGTCTACACCTGTCAAAGGTGGGCACTCCATTGACATTCAACTAACTTAGGTGCTTAAACTCGACACCACAATCCAACACAGTCCGGCATTCCACAACAATAGTGAGTTATTCAAAGAAGTTGTCGACCATAGCCATTTACAGCTCAGCTTAATATTATGGCCCCATGATGCATACTTCATTTTTATACTTTTCTGCTGGATGGTTCAGACCTAGATAGAGCAAGACTTATATACCAACACATGTACTTTATATTTCTTATGTGGTCAGTGAAGTCCTCTCAGGGTTTATCTTGTAGTCCTGTACATTATTCTGTAGATCCTTTCTCTGTGTCATCCATGTGGATGAGTCACGGCCAATGCTTGACCAGTTTGCTCTCTGTGAGAGCCTGAGAGAAAGGTTTCTCTCCATGTGACTCTCCCCAGGCACACTTTGATCTCTTTCCTCTGTGGCTCCACAATCTCCTTGTTCAGAAAATTTGGAGCTCAACTGAGTCTCATGATGTTGCAGTACAGCCCCCTTCGATAGCTCAGTTGGTAGAGCGGAGGACTGTAGTTGGTATGATGTTGCAGTACAGGTTCTCCTATGTCCTGAGTCTTCGCTGACCTTGAAAGGCTAGGGCCAAAATGTTGGCTGGCCTTGTGGCTCTTCTATTTCTCCCACTGTGATCTGTGAACTTAGGTTGTTAACGATCCAGAAGAAAAGCTGATTAGTATCCTGCAGCATATGCCATTCACTTTGCCTTATCTGACTCAACTGATTTTAGTTGTTGTTGTACGTTTCCATTTGTATTTCTGCTTTTCGCTTCTTATACTAGGGAGACTATACAATATTTATACATGTGTGTCTGGTTTATTTCACTTATGAGTATATGTTCAAGTGGCATCCACTTCAGTATAAATGCTTCAAACTTATCATTCTTAATAGCTGAGTAATACCCCATTATATAGAAATACCACATCTTTTTCAACCATTCCTCATGTGATGGACATCTTGGTTGTTTCCAAGATTTTGCTATCACACATTGCGCTGCCATAAACATAGGTGCCCATATATCTCTATGATACAATGTATCCAGATCCTTTGGGAAAATTCCCAGTAGGGGGATAGCTGGCTTGAATGGGATTTCTAGTCCTACTCTTTTGAGGAGTCTCCACACTGAAGTGTTCCCTTTTCTCCACAACCTCTCCAACATTTGTTGTTGGTTGATTTCCTTATGATAGCCATTCTTTCTGGAGTGAGATGGTATCTCAGTGTTGTTTTTATTTGCATTTCATGGATTACTAGCAATGTGGAGCATTTTTTCATATATTTATTCCCTTCTTTAATTTCGCCCTCTGAGAAGTGTGTATTCATCTGAGATGCCCATTTCTGAATTGGGTCTTTAAATTTGAGGGCCCTGTTATATCTTAGTTCTTTATATATTCTAGACAGTAGTCCTCTGTCTGATTATTAGTTAGGATTTTTTTCAAAATTTGTGTGTTGTCTTTTCACTCTGTTGACAATTTCTTTTGACATGCAGAAGGTCCTTAAGAAGAGTTGATCCCAGTTGTTGATTCTTTCAAGTGCTTCCCGTGCGAATATATGTTTGTTCATCAACTCTTTACATACTCCTATGTCTTCAAGAGTTCCTCCTACTTTCTCTTCCAGGAGATTGAATGTTTCTGTTTTAATGTTTAGATCTTTAATCCATTTTGACTTTAACTTAGTGCATGGTGATAGAGCTGGGTCAAGTTTTAGTTTTCAGCATGTAGAAAGCCATGTTTTCCAGCACCATTTGTTCAAGAGGCTATCTTTCTTCCAGTGCGTTTGTTTGGCCCCTTTATCGAAGATCAGATGGCTGAGTGTGATTGTAGATGCCTCTGCATCTTCTAATCTATTCCACTGATCCTCAGGTCTATTTTGTTGCCAATACCATGTTGATTTTATCACAGTGGCTTGGTAGTATAATTTCAAGTCAGGAACTGTGATGCCTCCTGCCTTGTCTTTATTGGCCAAGATTGCCTTTGCTATTCTAGGTTGTTTGTGGTTCCAAATAAATTTTAGGGATGATTTCTATATGTCTGGGAGGTATGTTGGTGGTGAATTCACTCTTCTTTCATAAATTAATAACCTGAAAGAGAACCTCCGGGGGCAACCCACTCACGTCCCCCTTCTGTCCCTCTCCGACAGAAGTTTTTCTATCCAATAAAGTTTCCTCCTCAAAAAAAAAAAAACCAATCAAATTTGATTGATTTCATACAATCAAATAGAAAACAAACCTAAGTATTACTGTGAAAGAATTATGCAGGTATAATGAAGGTCTCGATTTCCACTAAAAAATGAGATAATAGCATGAACTCTTTCAATTTGCATCTAGAGGTTATAGAGAGAGGAAATCAGAGCCTGGAAACATGAGAAAGATCTGATACGCTATTCTGGCTTAAGGACAGAAGGGGACACATGGCTAGAAATGTACATGGCCTATAGGAGCTGAGCACAGCACCTAAGGACAACCAGGCAGGCAACAGGCCCTCACCCTCCAGCCACAGGGATTCAGCACATTCAGGTTCCAAAGGAGAGCTGGGTGAGCCCACACCCTGGCGTTCGCTTTGTGATGCCCTGAACAGAAAGCCAAGGGAGCCCCAGACACATGAAGGACTGAGCGTTCTTTCAAGTTCCTAAACTTGTGATAAGTTGTTACACAGGAGTAGAAAACTAACACAATAATACAGGGCTTGCCAAATCTATGCAGATACATGTTTCTAATTCTCTTTAAAACTACATATTATATTATTTTGTTATTATTTTAATGCCTCAAATATATTCAAACATATTGCTATTTATAGAAATGCACCTATTCCTATTTATTTTCAAATAATTCAGAAAATTTACACATTTGCCTTGATCTAGCTGTGCTACCCACCCATAAGACAGATTGTCAAAGAGGAACCGATTCACTCATAGCACACACATTTCTAATTTTAACAATTATTATCCAGTCAATCTCCAAAAGGGTTGATTTTCAGTCCCCAAAGCAGACCAGCCATTGCCTGCCACCTCCACAGTATGCATGACCAAACACTAGAAATTTTCCCAAACAAGGTAATCTATTATTTAACTTTTCATTTCCATAGCTAATAAGCAAATTTTCCTACTTTATTATCTATTTGTACTGTTGTCTGTGAATATCTTGGCTAATTTTAAAAGATCTTTTTTCTCCTGTAATTTTTGTGAGATTTTTCAAATTATATATTCTATCTGTGTTGCTCATGGATGACTCAGACGCTTCTCAAAATCTATTATTTGAATTTTTTACACTTTAAATATCTCAAATCGTGAATTTTCAAGATGTTTGTGTCAAGTATGTCTTTCTTAGCAATTTGCTTTTCATAATTTGCTTAAGAAAACCTTTAAATACACTATTACAATATTTTTTGTACTTTTCCTTTTTAAAAACTCTAAAATAGCTTTATTGAGATATAATTTAGACTGGAGAAGCTCACCTGCATTGATTATAGACGTGAGAAGTTGTAGCAAATTCACACCACCCTGCAGGCTGGAAGCACTCTAACTCCCAAGCCTTCCCTGGCCTGCAGCAGCTCGCCCCCCTCCCCCATCCCAGCCCTTAAGAGACCACCCACCTCTGGAGGATGGGCTTTCTCTGGAAATTTCATGCAAATGGAACAACACACAGTCGATGCCCTCCTCTTGCACAGGATGAGGGTACCTACAAAGTGAAGACCATGACTCCCTGCTGAGTGGCTTAGTTCTAAATTTCACAAGTCCATGCAATGTATCAAACATTACACTCCATAACACCTCCACCCCTCACTCAGTTCCTGCCATCTAGGATGGAAAAGACAGCAGTATCCACATCACAGGGTTGTCCATCATGTGTAATAAGTGAGCTAGAACAATGCCTAATGCATTGTAAGCAGCAAAATGTCTATTTCTTTTATTTTATTCTTTTTTATCACAACAGTTAAAGGAAAACTTAAGATTGGTGTTCTGGCCAAAATCATGCTGGAACCAGGGAGAAATGATGTAAAAGCCCTTCCCTTCAGGTAGGACAGACAGGAAGAGAAGAAAAGGAAAATGGAGAGCAGAATGTTGGGGCCTCGTGGATGGTTCCAAAGCCAACTCTCTGTGTACTCATGCACCTCTCTTGCTTTCTTGCCTTTTTCTTGGATGCTTAAGAGATGAACAAATTCACAAATCACTCATCTCGAGCCAGCAAGACAGCCCAGCAGACTGAAGCACCTGCTTAGGCAAGCACAGTGACCAGGATTCGATTCCCATCTCCAACATGCCATGCCAGCCCCACGCTGTGGGCATGCTGAGCTGGCAACCGAGTCAGGGTGTGGTGGCGTGTACCTGTAATCCCAGTGCTGGGGAGGCTGAAAGCAGGAGGATCACTAGGAGTCGGAGCTGCATAGTGAGACCCTGAACCAAATACATAAAAAATAAAATTAAAAAATTTTAAAAACCACTCATCTTTCTGTAACTGAAGTGACTTAACCCCCAGCTCCCCTAGGACACACTTTCAGATTTTGATGGAGATAAAAATGGGAAAAAAGAGAAAAATCCTCTGAATCTTGCTCTGCACTTCCAGGCCCAGCTTCTCCTTCTCCAGCCTTCTCTTACAAGTTCAGTGTCTGACAAGCACAGGGCCTTAACCACCTTTGACCTGTGGAGCCTACAGCTAGAGTCAAGTACAGCCACAGAGACCCCTGGACAATAATCCTGATAATCTGAGGCTTTAATTTCCAAACACAGCATCTGTCCCCACACTCCATGGAAACATAAAAACTACAGTCCGTAGGCCATATAAAGGAAGTAGGGAGTCTCCTTGGGGCTCACACACCTCCTGGCCAATCGCTGCTGAGGAACAAAGGACTAACAGATGCTGCTCCCTGCAGAGGGTCCAGGCAGGTTTTGATGCGGGTGATACCCATGTGCTCTGGGGGTTTGGTTTTCACTCTGAACTGATCCACCTGCATGACCTTGACTCAGCTAGAGATTTCTGGGAAGGACTGAAAGCTGGTCTGAGCCAGGCCAGCTGCCATGACTGATGGATGGACAGCCCACAGCCACGAACATCAGTCTCTGGTACCTCTGTCCCTCACTAAACTGCCCCCCTTCTGCCACCGTTTCTGCCATGTCCATAGCTTCAGCTGCTGAGTCCCAGCCTCCCACTTATTATTAAGGTTCTGTCTTAATATTCTTAAGCTTTAATTTATTGATGTTTAAAATGTTTTGCCCACTTTCAGCTCCAGAGTTCACTGGGCTTTGGGTGTCTAGGGTATGAGGTCTATAGTCTGCAGTGATACTAGTCTTCAGCCCCTGAGAAAGGTCACTGGGAAAAGCGAGGAATAGGGGCTATAAGTCTGTGGCCTTTGTTACCAACTGCACCACACTCCTCTGACACTGAAAGTCCTAAATCTCTCACCAGCCTTTCTCAGGGGTACATACTCATCATCTGGCCTCATTCAAGAATCTTCTCTCCAAGAAGTTAATAGGCCTCTCATGCTTCTCTGGGGCAGGAAGCAAGGCTAGGGATGTGCCTTCTTTACAATGTGGCAGACAGAACACAAGCTGGTATCAGCAGCCTAGCTCACATCCATGGAAACTGTGTTTGACAGATCTCAGGCTAATTGTTTTCTATGGATCAATTCATCAAATCCTCAGAACAACAGTAAAATAGGTCAACAGTTACTCTCCCTGTTGGACAGCCAAGGAAAAGTAAGCCCTAATACCTAACCACCTACCCCAGGACCACACACCTCTAAAATGATGGTCTTTAATTACATTCCTAGCTTCTCACCATGCAACCAAAAGATTTCCAAGAGAGTAGAACGTACAGTCATGTGGGCACTGAAGATGATTTGGGGAGATTCACAATGGACTTAATCTCACCGAACCCTGGTGCTCTGGCTTGAACGGATGTGCCCCTCCAAAATACATGTGTTCACCCCTAAGAAGATGTATCAAAGTGGGGCCTCTGAAAAAATGCTGACGTCATCTGCAGGAAGGGGCCTGATGTCCTCATAAATGAGGCTTGGAAGACCTGCCTTCCATCTGTTCTCCCCCACCAGACGACACAGAGTTTGCTATTTCTGCCACATGAAGACACAGAAACAAAGCACCAGCTTGGAAGCAAAGATCCCTCCCCCGACACCAAATCCTCTGGCTCTGTGATCTTGGATGTCCCAGCCTCCAGAACTAGCAAAAACAAATTTCAGTTGTTCATAAATTACCCAAGCACAGGTATTTTGTAATGGCAGCACTAATGGACCAAGAAACCTGCAGTGAGCCTCCTTTTTTTTAATTCTCTTTCATCTTTCTGACTGTATGATGGAGAAAGTCTGGCTTTGGTGGTGGTGGGATGAGGTTTAACACTTTCCTGACTTTGGCTAATAATCTCCATACCATGCCCCATTTATTAAGGCACAGAAAGCTTCAAGCTTGGGCACTTTGACAGGCAATAGTCTATAAAGAAAACTCACCTGAGTAGGTTTTTCTATGTTACTAGGAAATTATGCAAGGTATACTATTTTCCCTTTTATGATAGTGACCACAGGTTTCATTTTATAATGCATTTATCTTAGTACTAGATGTGAATTAGCTTCTTAAAATTTAAGTGCATTAAGCAAATAATAGAAAAAAATCAGGAAAGTGGAACACAGGAGACTCAAAGGCAGGGACAGTGCAATGTCACCTCTCAAGACTGGAAAATCTCAGCTACAATACCAACAAACCTTTACTCAACTTCCCTCCAATCACTGGTAATGGTTTGAGTTCATTTGGTAAGCTACAAATTTTCAAAAGGTTTGGAAAACTGAAGAACATTAACTCCATATTCTCCTGCAAAGAACTCCCCAAATTTTAAAGAAACAAAATATTCATACTGAATAAGGGAAAAATTTCACATTCTTCAGGCTTGGATAACAGGCACAGAAAAAACGTGCAGCAAAGCAAGAGGACACAGCATTTTTTTTCTCAAGAACACACTGCATATTATTGCTTGCTTTGAGTGGCTACTGTTTTCCTGAACCCTGAAAACACTTGATCTCTGACATCAGAGACTATAAGAAATGCTGCTGTTGAAAATTTTATCGGTAAGAATAAAGCATCTCACTCTTTTCTGGAGGGTCTAAGTCACTTTGGCACAAAGCAACAGCCTCAATTTCCAGCCCAGGGGTACACCTTGGAAGAGGGGGCTTCCGAATCTGAAGACAGCATTCACGTGGATCTTCATTTCATTGTTTCCAAGGAAACTAGAAAGCTGGGTTCAATTTGCATCTTGGACTTGACACCACCCCCTTAACACAGCCCTGCTTTGCTCTGCAGGTTGATTTTCAATTTACCTCCATTTTATCTATCCCAAAATTTCCACAATTATTTTGTCTCTTCCTGTGTTCAGTGAGATACTCCACAGTTCTCTGGCTACACCTGCATCATGGCAATAGACCAATAAATCTGATTAACCTGGGCCACAGATTTGCCCTTGCTAGTCCTAGGCTGATTTTGCTAGGGCTTCGGGGTGTTGACTATCTTTTCAAATAAGCAAATAAATCACAGCTCCCTAAGGCTATCAGCACCGAGTTATCAGGCTGCAGGTTGGAGCATGCCGAGAGCAGACAGATGCTTGCAGGGAAGGTTGATTTTCAACCTTCTTTTGAAGGAACCACCTGGTAAGTGGCTCTTCTTTGCCAGCACTAATGCTCCACCCTTGATGGCTGTGGCTTTGTTTTGTCTCCATTGGGAGTCGGAGCCTGAAATCAATGTTGAGGCTTGGATTTCCCCAGCATGATTAACTGTCAGTGCCCCGTGTTGGTAGTGGGCAACGTGCCTCGCCCATGGTGAGGCAGCATCTGTAGTCAAAGCCCCAAGCTCCTCCCTAGTCATCTTGATGAGGATCAGTGCTTGAAAAGGAGCCTGCATTCCCTCCCAAGCCATGTGAAGGCAAGGGCCTTTCCGCATGGCCATATGATTCTGCTACCCAAGGGGAGGAAAGTGTAGCCTCAGAGTGGAAGGGTAGGGATGCAGGATTCCAACTCCCTCCCCCATTGAGCCATCTGCTCTCTCATCTCTGCTTCCCTGAAAGCATCTGTCTGCTCTCAGCATGCTCCAAGCTCCCCTGTGCCCCCAAACCTCAGGCTCAGACCTAATTTTGCAGAATGTTTTGCCACAGCATGACTATTTCAGCCTCTCAAAGCATCAGAACTAGGAGCTCAGAACAGAAAATACAATCAGATTTGTTCCCTTTTGGTCAAGTGTCCATCCCTATGCAGACACTGAGAGCTGCTCTGACCTTCAGCAGGGCTGTGGATCTGGAGTGATTCCAAGCAAGGAGAAGCACCATGTCCTTCCCTTTGTGTGTCCACTGTAATAATAGAAAGATAAGTGAGAGCCAAGTTTTGCTCACAACTTGTTTTCTAACTCAAATATTAGCAGCTGACTTCTTTGTGCTTCGGGGCGACATCAACTGATCAAGGGTATTATTAATGCTGTGCACATTGAAAGATCACCTTCCTGCAACAATCCGCCAGTTATTAAGGAAAGGGTGCTGGCTTTGTGGCCACAGGGCACTGGGTCCAACTCAGTTTTTCCAGCTCTATAGTTTGGGCCAATCCCTGCCTCAACCTTGGTTTCCTCATTTAAAGACAATGGATCACACCATGCAGCCCAAGGTTGAACTTCAATATGACCATGTGGGTTTTCTTTCCTTTTGGTTACAAACCACATCTCAGATCTAGGACAGACTAAAAGCCTCAGCTCCCAGAGATTCTGGGTTGCCATGTCAACAGTTAGAGCACTTGAGATTTCCTTCTTGTAGGTCATCCACAGAGAAAATGTCATAAGAGCGCAAGTTTGTATCCGAGACCAAGCCCTCGGTATCAATATATCATGTCTCCAACTTAAGATCAAGCTCTGCTTTAAAATTGTTGAGGGTATAAAAGCATACATTGGATTTGTAAGTGCATTACTCATCCCCACCCCACACCAAACCTTTTGGGGCTGGTAGAGATGACGCCCCAGCATCCACCTTATTGCCTCACCTTCCTACTCCAGGGCTGGACTCCTCACTGCCACATCTACATTGCTTTGCCTTCATTTTTTTCACTAGCCAAAGCCCCCTTCCAGTCTGGGAAACACAGAAATATAAAGAACTTGAACTCCCAGCAGACCTCAATCAGAGATGGTGAAAGTGGGACCAACAAAGGCGTTTCACGCTGGCTCCCAGAGTTCCCAACAGGAATCAGCTCCAGCTGCCCATAGTGATATTGAACTGGACCACAGCCTTTTCCATGGTGGTGGGATCAGGTCATGAGGTGTCCAGATATTCGCTGAAACATTCTAGACATATCTTTGAAGGGGTTCCTCAATGAGATCAACATTTTGATAAGTACATGGAGTGAAGCAGATTGTCCTCCCCAACCTTACGTGGCTGGGCCTCATCTGATCCACTGAAATGTCGAGTAGAGCGCAAAGCTGAAAGAAAGAATTCTCTCTGCCTAGATGCAGGAGTACATGTCTGTTGTCCTAGCCACTGTGGAAGCTGAGGCAGGAGGGTCACAAGCCCCGGGATTGGAGGCCAGTCTGGGTAACATATAGGGACCTTGTCTAATAGAAAAACAAAATGAATTGAAGAGACAAGTCTCTATATGCCAGACCACTTTCAAAAGGGACCATTAGGCTCCCTGCTTCAAACTTGGATTTAGATTAGTCCTTCTACATCATCAGCTCTCTAGGGTCTCCAGCTTGCCTAAGCAGATCTCAGATTTGCCAGCCCCCAGCATTATGTGAGCAGATTCCTCACAGTAAAGATGCAAGTATAATTATATATGTCATGTACATGAATCATGAATCTGTGGTAAATAGATCGTATGTCTACATATATGGAAATATCTCCTACTGGTCCTATGACTCTGGAGAAGTGACACTAAGATGCATGATTTTTCTACTCTGCCAGGTTTGCTTTCTCACCCAAATAAACCACTTGCATTTGAATCCTTGCCTCAGGATCTTCCCTGAAGAGATAGCCTCAGACCAAAGCACCACCAGCCCTCCCTCCCTCCTATGTCCCCAAGAGTAAAGCTAAATCCCAATGTGTATTTTTCCATCTCCCTGTACAGTCTGAGGTGGCCATGTAATTCTGTCCTGGATGGTGCTACATAAAAAATAAGCTTAGTGCTCTTTCCACAGTGCTTGTCATCCTCCAATGCCCACAAAGAGCCCAGAGGGGGCCCTACAGTGACTTATTCAATGCTGGCCACTGGTAGACTTCACCAGTAGAAGTAGTTGTGGCTTGCTATTTACTATAGATGTTTCCTAAGGTCAACTGCAACATCTGTGTTAAGGTCTGAGTGTCTTCAGGAAAACCAGTTATTCCCATACCTTTAAAAGAAACAGCAACCTCTTGTATACATTAATTAACCCAGCAGAAATAGGTTGGAGTTAATTGTGGAACCTTCCCAGCCCAGACAAACAGACAGGCAGGCAGACAGGCAGGCAGGCAGGCAGGCAGGCAGACAGAGAAACAGAGACCAGCATCCAAAAGGAGACTTGGCTACAACTGACTCAGGAGAGAGAAGTGTGTCCTTGTGTGAGAGCTGCCCTTCTTCAGGAACTGGGTTGGAGACCAAGGATGCAGAGCTGACTATAGAAAGTCACAGAAAGTCTCTCTCAGCTTCATCCATGTTTATCTCCTTTTAAAGAAAGACCCGTGGCCACTAGAAAAGATATGCATATCAATCGTTAAGATGGTGTATATCAAAGAGTAAGGAAAAATCACATGTCACTTCCTAGTTTTCAGTACTTTTTCATTAGTTGTTACCAGCCTCTATCTAATTGAGGAATAATGAACCAATGCTTAAAAATCTTTGAACATATGAACTTAAGAGCTGCAGATATAGAGCAGCATATATACCACTGTTCCCAAGATACACATTTATCATTAAATTCTGCTCTAAGCATACCAAGGAAAAGCACACGGAGCATACTGCAGTCCCAAACCTCACCAGTGCTGTGCATACCTTTTGACTTTTTTAAAGAAATATGATAGCAGCTAAGAATATCAGAGACTGGTCGTGGTGGCGCACACCCATAATCCAAGCACTTGGGAGGCTGAAAACAGGAGGATCACTACAAGTATAATCTGTGTATTGAGACACTGTAGGCCCTTTAGTAAATACATTATAAACAATTCCTGTAGCTAGTTCCTACAAGCATATAAACATTATCCAATTTTTTCAAAGTAAAATATATATGGTCCATTAGCATCAGCAGCAAGCACCACTAGAGTAACTAAAATTTTCTATTACAAAAAGAGTGTATAATCCAGAAATATTAAGGAAGCTCAGTTTTCTATCGTCTCCAAAAATGAAGTAGAAATAACATTTTACCCAGGTATGGCAGCAAGCATTTGTAATCCTCACACTCGGGAGGCTAAAGTAGGAGGATCACTGCAAGTTCAAGGTCAGTTTGGTCTAAACAGTGAGTTCAAGGCCAACCTAACCTACAGAAGGAAGATGGAGGCTGAAAACAGGAAGATCACTATGAGTCTAATCTGTGTAGTGAGATCCTGTAGATCCTGTGGTAAATACAAAGCAGGAGGAGAAAGGACAAGAAGGAGAAAGAGGAGGAGGAGGAAGAAGAGAAGGAGGAGGAGGAAAAGAAGAAGAAGGATGAAGAGGAGAAGTAGAAGGAGAGGAAGAGGAGGAGGAGAGGAAGAGGAGGAGGAGAAGAAGAAGAAGGAATAGAAAACAGAGATAATGCTATAGCAGTTATCCTTGCCCATGTGAGTGAATTATGCTATGAAGGATACCAGAGCCCTCTTGCCATAAAAGACAGAATCCATAGATTTCAATGCTAATGTGTCCTGTAGTCCTCAGAGCTGGGTAAGCATCAAAATCAGCTGGGGAATCTCTTTCAAACACTCTGGGCCATCTCAGACAAAGAGCCAGGCATCTGTATTTTCAACATGTCTCCCCCAAGTGACTCTTCCAACCCACTTTGGAACACAACGTTCCAACCAAACACATCCCACGGTCTTTGCTTACATGCCTCCCTAGAGGAAGGCAGCCCCCTGTGTCTCCAGACAGCATCTACACCGAGGACATCAGTCTCCCTAGGCCTCCCAGCCACCAGCCCTGCTCTTAGATGTAAGAGAGCCCTCATTTGCATCACAGGCAGCAGGCTTTTGCTGCCTACACCCAAGCAACCATATAAAGAAGAATCTACACCAAGATCTAAAGTGCAGCTTATGAGGAAATAAGGTTATATCCCAAACTTTATTTTTATCCAAAATTATTTTTGTCCACATATTTCAATAAGAGTTGGACTAAAGAGTTTTGAAATGGACATCGCTGTCCTCTACAGTAATAACATTAAGTAGCTAAGCATACACTGCAAAGAACACAAGTGTTTAAACCACAACAGGTTGAGATCCTGGATCATCCATGTTTGTAGTCTGAGTGGTCTTGGGCATATCATCCTCTCTGAAACTTCAGTTCTTGGAAAACTGGAATAAAATCAATTGAATGGGGTTATTATAGAGAATATGAGACTCTCGCACTCAATAAATGTTGGCTCCTTTCTGTCTCCTTCCTTTCGCTTCTCTTCAGTGATCAACTTGTCACAGGCCCTCAACATTTCTAAATGTCTCTTGAATCTACTAGCTCTCTTATTACTAACATCTTCATCTCCACCCACGTTAACACGCCTATATTTGTTCAGCATCTCATTACATGACTATTAGGCTTAGAAAGAAATAGCAAATAGCACTTTAAAATCGAGCAACACTATTCCTTTCACCAGCTTATGGTCTTTGCTCTAGGAAGTATCTTGAAATGCCCTGTGGAGTGACTGGTACCCCAAGAACATGAGGCAGCAAGAGGAAAAAAATAATAAGCAAGACAGGTGTAGTGGATTTCAAACTGGTGGTCAACTTATTACACCCAGAAGAGTTAAACTAGCATGGTGCTAGGCATGGGAAGCCCACCTGAGGGTGGTTACCAGCAGCACAAGAGGCAGAAAGGCTCAAGCTGCCAGAACACTGTGAGGGATGGTGTTTGAAGAAGATGTCGGAGCTGTTTGATGCTGCTGGTTCTCTTGGGATGTTGTCGGAGGACTTTGTCATGCTGGCTTTCCCAAGGAACTTTGGAGGAGCTTTGGTCCTGTGAGATTCGGTCACACCCAGCTCTGCAGAGTCCAGCGAGCATCGTCAGCCTACATCACGAGTCCTACAGAAGCCGCCTGACATTCCATCTCTCTGCTGTTCCTCAGCCCTGGAGATCTGAGGGACTCTTGCTCGGACACTGTAGGACACTATGTTCTTTACTAAAAATTCCTGCAGGAAAGTGTCTGCCTTAGATGCATGCTTATGCTTGCAGGCAGAGTATTCAATTCACTGAATATGATTTTCTGTAATGTCTCTTAGCAGAAAAAGCTAAAAAAATGTTGCCTTTGACCATTAAAAAGTGTGCAAATTTGGCAACTTAAACATATATAAAGCAATAAGTTGGGCCTCCTTGGACAGTTATTATTCTTACTACTATTAAGATAAGCAAAGTGAGGCCACAGAAATTTCACAACATGGCCTAAATCTCCAAGAGCATAAGTGGCAGACTTGCTCCTCAGAACAGGACCTGTCTGTACTCAACCAGGCCACCTCAACGGACTTGCCTGTCATACAGAGCAGGGCTAGGCTCGAATAGCAAACTGCAGAGATGTTCCTGAAACCCCCAGTCTTCCAGAAGAAAAGCATATCCTTCCTTACCCGCAAAAGACCTTGACTGATGCCAGCAAAAGAACGGGAAAAATGTCAAGCCCTGGCTAGAACAGCTCCAACTTGGCATCATTAGCAGTCCCAAACTGAAGCATCAGAATCCCCTAAGAGCCCTTCCAAAATTGGAGTTTTTAGACCGTGGTGCAGACCTAAGAAAGCAAATTGTTTAGGAGTGGTTTGCAAAAAACATCTACAATTCTTTTTAAAAAGTCCCCAAATAATGTAGCCAGTCCCAGAAGTGGGAATTAAAAAAAAAAAAAAAAAAAAAACCAACAGCTGTGTGCCACTCCTAGCTGCAGATCCTCTCACCTCCTCCTTAGCCCTTTTAGCTTCTATTGCAATAATAGTTGTATTTTAAAAGAAGCTGAGGGAAGCATGGAGAATTTCAGTGTTAATGTATGCTCATTTGAGCAATGCAGGTTTTTGTTTAATGCCCACAGCCATCAGAACACAGAGTCTTCTATCTCTCTGTGTTTATCAATTCCCAGCAAGCTTATAATTCATGAAGGGACCATCCTATTATGCTTAATACAGAAGTGACAAACAGCCACTGAGGCCTGCCAGAAGCTTGCTCAGGATGGGCACAAGCACAACGCCATTGGCAGAAGACGGTGTTTTGGGCACAAAAGTAGCTGGCATGTGCCCCAAGCCCAGTCACGGGTGGTCCAGGCCTCGCTATACAAAAGGAAGCTGCTTCTCAAGCTGTTCCCTGTGTCGTTGGAGGAGACCAAAGAAAACAAACAATACGTCTGTAAGCAGACTGTACTTAAGTAAGTTAGTGCACTACTCAGACTCCAGAAAGCAAGAGCAACTGATGAATGAACTGCCGCCAGCGCAGGACCAGTTTCAGCCAGAAGTGCTTGAGGATTTCATTGCAGCAGCTCCACGAATTAATGCACAGAAGAGACGTACACTTACTTAATTAAAGCCTCCCTTAAGATGGTGTTTCTGTTCTATTTCTCTGGGTAATTACTAGAACTTTAGAATTAAAAGTGTTTACATAGGGGGCCGGGGAGACGGCTCAGTGGAATAAGTGCTTCCCTGGTAGGCCCTCTAATTTTGACATTGTTGTCTCTTCTCTCTCTCTCTCTCTCTCTCTCTCTCTCTCTCTCTCTCTCTCTGTCTCTCTCAGTCTCTTTATTGTATTTAGTACAGAATCTGCGGGATCTCACTACATAGATAGGACTCAGACTAATTCTCCTGTTTTCAGTCCCTCACCCAGTCTCAATCTGTCTCAGCACACTCCAAGAGTAGAGTCAACACCGTGAGGGTCTCTGCTTCTGCCTAAGCAGGTGCTTTAATCTGCAGAGCTATCTGGCCAGCCTGGTACGTCGCTTAAACAAAAGTACAAATCACACAAGCCTGTGACGTCCCACCACTTTGTGAGCAAATTCTTGGAACATATTAAAAAACTGAAAAACTTACTTGATTGAGGGCAAGCAAGCGAACTGATGTGCTCCCTTTACTTTTAGATAGATGACAACTTCACATGAGAAATTAATTCTATACTTAATTCCATAATGTATGCACCTATGAATTGTATAATATGTACAAATGTAACAAATATACTACTCAGGCCCTGTTAAATTTCAGTTGATCACAATCTTATTACTCAGGAGACAAACACATTGTTTAATTGAATGATTAAAAGTGAACTGTTGCCGGGCGTGGTGGCGCAGGCCTGTAATCCCAGCACTAGGGAGGCTGAGGCAGGAGGACTGTTGTGAGTTCGAGACCAGCCTGAGCTACAAAGTGAGCTTAAGGCCAGCCTGAACTGCACAGTGAGACCCTGTCTCAAAAAAGACAAAAAAAAAAAAAAAGTGAACTGTTAAAAAAAAAGTGTTTACATAAAACACTAATATTTTAATTGTTTGAAAATCCTTCTTAGCGGTTCATTGATGAATGATTTTTAGTATATTATTTGTAGAATTACCTGGTACAATCAAAATGGTTTTGGGAAGGTGTAACACTTTCCTATCCACAATTACTTTTTTTTTTTTTTTTTTTTTTTGTCTTTTTTTGAGACAGGGTCTCACAATACAGTTCAGGCTGGCCTTAAACTCACTTTGTAGCTCAGGCTAGTCTCGAACTCACAACAATCCTCCTGCCTCAGCCTCCCGAGTGCTGGGATTACAGGCATGCACCACCATGCCCGGCCTCACAATTACTTTTAAGATAAATGTTATTGGCATTGCAATCCATTAATAGATGATTGGACACCCATTCAAAAATGTTTACTGACTCCCTGGTGGTCCGCTGGCTATTGTCATGTGTTTCCCTCTCTATGTGCCTCTCAAATTTGATGCAGCAGAAACATTTGTACAGCCTCGAAATTTAACTTTCTAACCAGTTGCCTCCCAGCTGAGTCTGATGTTAGGGGTTCACACTGCGAGAATCTCTGGCCCAGAGCATGATCCACTTCCAAGTAATCTGGGGTGAAACAAGGCTCTTGTTCACACCAAAATCCAGAAGAGACTGGATATTCCTTCCCCCCCTACAAGGTCGGGGAGACCTTATGGCTGGAGTCCTCAAGGGTAGTTCTAGTTTATGTTTTTCAAGCCAATTCATCCCTGTTAATCATCCTAGCATTCCTTTTCATCCTTAAAAGTGTCTCAGCCTTTTTCTTTTTTTGCAGAACCAGGGATTGGACTCAGACCCTTGCACCTGCCAGGGAAGTGCTTATTCTGCTGAGCCATCTCCCCGGCCCCAGTGGCTTAGTCTAGATGACTATTGTTACAGCCACCTTTTTGTTCATCTTTGCTTGGTCTTGATGTGGAGAATCCCATATGTCTAAATGCAGAGTGCTCTTGGCTAGTTAGCTTTTACCCTGTCTGAGGGCAAGAACACAGGGTCAGGCCAACTGGAGGTTCACCTACTGGAGAATTCCCAGCCCTGTCCCTAGCTGAGCCCATGGTTAAGGCTTATTTTCCTTACTGGAGTGCCAAGGTCAGTGTTTGCCCTTGGAGAATCGGATACCATTGCACACTGCTCCTTACCCTCCCCTCCCAGCTCTGATTTGGGCTCTAAGATGGTGATTTGACTGCTGTTGCTACCATGGCTATTATTATTTGTGGCTGGAAAGTTCCTTGGAAGTTTTGCTTACATCTTTTTTTTTTTTTTTTTTTTTTTTTTTTTTGGCAGAACTGGGGATTGAACTCAGGCCCTTGCACTTGCCAGGGAAGTGCTTATTCCACTGAGCCATCTCTCCAGCCATTGCTTACATCTTTTTATTGCTCACATTTTATTGTACAAATGTTCAAACACATTCAAAAATAGAGAATAATATATAATGAGCTCCTCTAAAGGAAGGGATATAGAAAGGAAGAATCATGATGTGTGTGTATAGAGAGTACAGTTAGGATAGATAACGCTGTGCTTCTACATAATCCTATGAGAGGCAAGATTTGTACTACTGGTGGTTGGACAGGATATTATGTCAGCTTCTAGTACTATGGACAACCACTAGGAAAATAACAAGGTAGAAAGTATTAATTATTGAATCTTTGATGTAATTCAGGTATAAAAAATAAGATATGCAAACAGCTACACTCTCTTTCCTGATAAGAGTCATATGCTACAATAATGTCTGTAAATATAATATCATGTATGCACCTTCTGTGATACCAAACATTATGAAAACAGTTTGCAATGTATTAATTTATCAAATCCATCTTGTCAAGGTATCTTAAAACTGTCTCATTGATATTTGTACTTCAATAAAACAAAAAAATAAAAATAAAAAAATAAAGTCAACAACCATCTCCAGAAATTATTCCAGTGTTGTAGCATCTGTTCCCTCTCATAATTCTCCAACCTTCTGCCCCCTCACACGGCCACTAGATTCAAAATTAGATTTTTGAAGCAAATCTCAGCATCCTATGGTTTTGTCTATAAATACATCAGTAGTATGTCTAAGTGAATAAGATTATTTTTTAAATAATTGTACTATTATTATGCCTAAAAATAATTTTGTAGCACCTTTAAATATATAGTCAAGATTTCGATTTTTCAAACTGCATCATAGTTTTTAGTTTATTTATTCAAATCAGGACCCAAATGGCTCCTATACCTTGTAACTGGTGGGTATCACTAGTCTTCAATACCTCATATGTTTGCCAAGGAAATAGCTCAGCAGCATAAGCACCTGCCTGGCAAGTGCAAGGTCCTGAGTTCAGTCTCTGGTATGAATGAATGAATGAATGAATGAATGAATGAATGAATGAATGAATGAATAAATTGTGTGTTCTTCAGACTCTCTTTTATCATTGTCTTAATTATTGATGAGCCAAATGGTTTGCCCCACAGTTTCCACACACAGTAGTTTATCACTTACATTCCTATGGTGTCCTTTAACACGTCCTTTTTTTTTTTTTTTTTTTTTTTTTTTTTTTTTTTTTTTGTCTTTTTTTGAGACAGGGTCTCACTGTGCAGTTTAGGCTGGCCTTAAGCTCACTTTGTAGCTCAGGCTGGTCTCGAACTCACAACAATCCTCCTGCCTCAGCCTCCCGAGTGCTGGGATTACAGGCATGCGCCACCACGCCCGGCTGCTAACACGTCCTTTTGTCCGCTGTGGCTTCTAGGTACTTTAGACCTGTGTTGTCCAATGCAGAAGGTCACAGCCATAGATGGCTATTGTAAGTTGAAATTAATAAATTTTAATAAAAATTAAAACTCAGTTCCTTAGCCACTCAAGTCTTATTTCAACTACCTGATATATACACATAGCTAGTGGGGCCAGGGAGATGGCTCAGTAGAATAAGCACTTGCCTGGCAAGAGCAAGAGCTTGAGTTCAATCTCCAGTTCTGCCAAAAAGAAAAAAATTCCTATACAGGTAGCTAGTAGCTACTATACTGGACTGCGTATTATACCATGTACATGTACAGAGCACTATACCAGTACAGAAAGTTTTACTGGACATGTTCCTGCTCAGATTCAGGGTAGACTTTTATTGCTGTTTCTCTATGCTACTTAATAGACAGCCCTATGATACTAACATCGAAGGGCACGTGAGCTCTTTCTTTTTTATATATTTAGTACAGTCTCAAAGGTCTCACCACACAGATCAGACTCATAGTGATCCTCCTGTTTTCAGCCTCCCAAGCACTGGGATTATAGGCATGCCCCACCACGCCCAGTCTCAGTCGCTATCTCAGCACACCCAGGGGCAGGGCTGGCGTGACACACTGGGGATCAAACCTCCAGTGCCTGGGCTTTGCTTATACAGGCGCTTTAGTCCACTGAGCTATCTGGCTGGCCCTCACATGAATTCTCATCATCTTTATTATGACAATGTTAACAGTATTATGAATATTTTCTACACTCTGCAATTTAATTTAAAAATTCTTCATGTAATGGATTGAATATCTATATATAGATATATAGATATAAATCTAAGGGGTTTTTTGTTTTGTTTTGTTTTTGTTTTTGGTGGAACTAGGGATTGAACTCAGGCCCTTGCACTTGCCCCGGAAGCACTTATTCCACTGAGCCATCTCCCCAACCAACACATAGATATAGATATAGAGAAATTTCCTTCCATCTACTCTTTGATTGTCCTGAGATACAGTTTGTAAAAGAAAGGCAAAGTAAATATCTGTTTCTTTCCCCTTATTTATCAGTTTTCAAATTAATAAATCTTCCAAATGTGACTAGTGATGTGTTTTACCTTGAATACCACTGTGGATATAAATGTTGCTGATGTGTTCCAATGAAGAAATTAGCAGCAATTAATAACTTCATGTGGATGTGTGTATACCAACACTGTCTATCAATGTAATTTGGGGAATAAAGTCTGAGAAGACATTTTAGTCTAAATACCAATAGATATGTAATTTCTTCACCATCTCATGCCAGCCCCAATGTTCGTTGTTGGTTATTTGCTGATTGCTCTATCCATTATAAACATAATTATAAATCAAAAATAAATAACAGCTTCAAATGTTTCTTTGTCACCTTCACGTGGCATGCCAATCTCATGTTGAGAATCACATAATTTCCTTTTTTTTTTTTTTTAATTTACTTAGTACTGGGTCTACAGGGTCTCACTACACAGATTAGACTCAAAATGATCCTCCTGTTTTCAACCTCCCAAGCACTGGGATTACAGGCGCTTGCCACCATGCCCAGTGTCAGTGGCCCTCTCAGCACACCCTAGGGGTGGGGCTGGCAAAACTCACCAGGAATCAAACTCCAGTCCCTGTGCCTACCTAAGCAGGCACTTTAGTCCGCTGAGCTATCTGGCCAGCCCTCACAATTTTCAGAACTGAGCTGGCTGGATTCTTTAGGAGGGTGGCTTACACACATACTAGTAAGTGAGCAGTTTAGTAGTTGGACTCTGGAGGGGCATCCCATGGACATGCTCAAGTTCTTGATACAGCCCTATTAAAGACTGATAGACTCAGGTAAATTTCTAATGGCATTTGGAGGTTCTAAGTCTCAATCCTCCATCTCCCAACTGAGGAAAGTGAGGCTAAGTGACCACCTGATTCTTAAGTCACCCCAACAACAGGTTTCTGAGTTGGGCCACACACACTCTTCACAGGCTCTTCTGCTTTGCCTCTGCTTCCACAATTTCCCTTCAGAAGCAGAGTTCTCCCTTTATCTGCCAAGCCCACACAGGGTTAGGAGCCTGGCATGGATCAGAGAAGCAGAAGGGAGCAGGCCTCTCCAGCCCTGGTGCTTCATCCAGAGCCACTGCCCTTTGCTCCATCGTAGCCTCTCTGAGTCCCTGTATCAAGCTCCAGATGCCTCCAGCAAGGCAGGAGAGCCAGCCAACCTTGGCCATCACTATCCCCACCTCTCCTGGAGAAGGAAGCAGCCTTTCCTGCCCTTGAAGTGCTGTTTGTAGTTCAACTACTAGAGTCTAAAGAATCCTTCCTCCAGGGAAAGAAAAGAAGGGCTTGCAAGCCTGGCTGTCAGGTCAGGGACCATAGAAGATGTAAGGGGCTTGCACCAGCTCCTCCCAAGTCTTAGTTCCACTGCACCATTCTGTGTGTGGGATATTAATCGTCCTGGAGGCAGGGCTCTCCCACTGTGCTCTGCTGGCTCAGATCAGCAAGCGCAGACCAACTGAAAGGCTTCCCAGGGACACAGTGAAGGCCCAGGGGAATGAACCACCCACAGCCTGAATCGCATGCTCTGCTGTCAGATGCAGCCACCCTGCCCTGGTCCTGCAGCAGCCTGCACCAGCCCCATCTCTTCCTGCTCCCCCAGGCTTGTACCTGAGCCACACTGTGCCAAGATGACTGCCTGAAGGCA
Source organism: Ctenomys sociabilis (assembly GCA_004027165.1). Classification (NCBI taxonomy): domain Eukaryota; kingdom Metazoa; phylum Chordata; class Mammalia; order Rodentia; family Ctenomyidae; genus Ctenomys; species Ctenomys sociabilis. Next base: position 5,129 of record PVKA01025655.1, on the reverse strand, counting down.
TCCTGCTGAGTCATCTCCAGGAGACACAGGAGACACAGGACACTCTGATGGCATTTCTGACACCAGTGACATCTAACTTGGGATTTCCAGATGCCTAGGACTGCGTGAAGATACAAAGTTTCCACCACCCTGAGGTTTATATTTATCATCATATCTAACAATGAGGGGGAAAAGGAACATGGAGAGTGATAGAGGCTAGATTCTGTCAGGGCACGATGCATGCATGTATGAAAATGTTGCACTAACCCCCGTTAACATGGACAATTAATAAACACTAAATCAAAGGGGGAAGATTCGCACAGAAGAAATGGTGATGGGAGAAAGCCACAGTTGGGATGCCCCAGGCTCTCCTCCTCCCGGGGGAAGCTAGGAGCCTAGCAACAGGCAAAGACAGAGGCGTTTCAGAGCAGAGACAGACCTGGGTTATAATCCAGACTTTCTGAACTGCTGGCCTTGTAAACACTGACCAAAGAATCGCTGTGAATGAAATTAGGGTCATCCCCTCCTTGTCACAGGGCAGGGACACAAGTTAAGCACCCACGCAGAAAGAACCTCATGAACAGTCCTCCCTCCCCAGCCACCTCACCCTCACCCTCAGGAGGAGGAAGCCCCAGAGCACGCAGGCTCGGATTTTCATGCTGGATGTGATCTTCAATTCCACAGCACAGCATGATCTCTGGGCCTGAGCTCTCTCAGATGAAAAAGTTTCTTTCAGAGCTGCTGTAAAGCTTAGAAGAACAGACCATCCAGCGATTGTTCAACAGAATAAAGATTTTACTGTTTTTCTTCTTTCTTTTTTTTTTTTTTTCTTTATATTTTGGTTCCCATTCTAAGGATCAGGACTTCACATTGAACTATATCCCCAGTCTTTTTTTTTTTAAATTTTGAGACAGAGACTCACTACATCTTGCAGACTGGGCTTGAACTTGCAATCTTCCTGCGTGCACCTCCCACAAAGCAAGGATTAGGGGTCATGAGCCCCACACCCACCTTACTTTTCACATTCCTATGCCCACCATGTAGATAGGCTCCATGGAGAAGTCCAATAGCCCCTTGGTGGGAGGATCTGAGAGAGAGGGTGCTGAGGGCTCTGCACTCCCAAAGCAGGGGGTGGAGGGGAGCTATTGCCCAAGGGACAGATCAAATCTCAGAGGGGTGACAATTGGTTCTTCAAGGGGTAAGATTAAGAAAAGTCTTAAATATCAAAATGGTTTCTGGCTTCTCCTTCTCTAAAGGCCATACTACATCAACTTCTTTGGTATTTTTGTTTGTTTGCTTGTCTTGCTACAGGGTCTTACTATGTTACCCAGGCTAGCCTAGTTGTCTGGCCTTCCTTCTGCCTCAGCCTCCAGAGTGGGACTGCAGGTCTGTGCACCATGCACCCAGGTAAAATTTAAAATGTCATGCAGAGTTTTGGCAATAAGGGGAAAAGATGTCTAAAAATGTTCCTTAGTTCTTCTGGATGGTCAACAACCTAAGTTCACAGATCAAAATTGGAGAAATAGAAGAGCCACAAGGCCAGCCAACATTTTGGCCCTAGCTTTTCAAGGTCAGCAGAGACTCAGGACATTGGAAAACCTGTACTGCAACATCATGAAACTCAGTTGAGCTCCAAATTTTCTGAACAAGGACATTATGGAGCCACAAAGGAAAGAGATCGAAGTTCTATAGTGTGCCTGGGGAGAGTCACATGGAGAGAAAACTTTCTCTCAGGCTCTCACAGAGAGCAAACTGGTCAAGCATTGGCCATGGCTCATCCACATGGATGACACAGACAAAGGATCTACAGAATAAGGTATAGGACTACAAGATAAACCCTGAGGGGACTTCACTGACCTCATAAGAAACACAAAGTACATGTGTTGGTATATAGGTCTTGCTCTATCATGGTCTCAACCATCTAGCAGAAAAGTATAAAAATGAAGTATACACCATGGGGCCATAATAATAAGTTGAGCTGTAAATGGTATGGTCGACAACTTCTTCAGATAATTCACTATTGTTGTGGAATGCTGGACTGTGTTGGATTGTGTTGTCGAGTTCAGGCACCTAAATTAGTTGAATGACAATGGAGTGCCCATTTTGACAGGTGTAGACAAAGGAAGGGGTATAGAAAGGAAGAATCATGATGTGTGTGTATGGACAGTACAGTTGGGATAGATGACGCCATGCTTCTACATAATCCTATGATAGGCAAGAATTGCACTAATGGTGGTTGGACAGGATATTATGTCAGCTTCTAGTACTATGGACAACCAGTAGGAAAATAACAAGGTAGAAAGTATTAATTATTGAATCTTTGCTGTAATTCAGGTATAAAAAATAAGATATGTAAACAGCTACACTCTCTTTCCTGATAAGAGTCATATGCTACAATAATGTCTGTAAGTATAATATCATGTATGCACCTTCTATGATACCAAAACATTATGAAACAGTTTGTAATGTATTAATTTACCAAAACCATCTTGTCAAGGTATCTTAAAACTGTCTCATTGATATTTGTACTTCAATAAAACAAAAGCAAAAATTAAAAAAACGTTCCTTAGGAGGCAATAAAGAAGGAAAACGGAGACTCACAGCTGTGTGCCGCCTGGACAGACAAGAAAGAAATCAATAGAGAAAAGACTTGATCTGCAAATTAGAAGGGGTAGGGAAAGGGGCAAGGTTTTGTTTTTGCTTTTTAACTTGAGTTTTGTTGTTTTGTCTGTTTTATTTTTAAAGAAAAAAGAAAGAAAGAAAGAAAGAAAGAAAGAAAGAAAGAAAGAAAGAAAGAAAGAAAGAAAGAAAGAAAGAAAGAAAGAAATGGAGCTATTATCTACTGAGACACTGATTACTGATATGTTAGGGATTGTGCCTGGCACCTAACATGTATGATCCAACCTGATCATGAAAGGTAGGTTTCAGTTTAACCAACAAGAAACTGGAGATTCTTTAAATCCCTAAAATTAGGGATATAGCTCAATGGCATAAGCACCTGCCTGGCAAGCGCAAGATCCTGAGTTCAATTCCTGGTACCACCAAAATAAATAAATAAATAAGCACCCAAAGACAAATCAAGGAATATTATGTACAGGTACAAGTCCCCTGTGATGAATGTGATCATTGTATATTTCTAAACTGTATCAATAAATTGAATTAAATTTTTAAAAATAGCCTCTGAAGCACTCGTTCCTGCCTTGGTCTCTGCAGAACAGTGTGTTCCCCAGCAGCTTCGGGCAAGCCTACAGGGCCAGGTGTACTGGGGTCCTTGTCAAAGAACGCACTCTTCTGAGGAAAAATGACCAAAGTATAAAATGTGTGTGCACCAGTCCCCCAAAACAAATGCAATTATTATGTATTGCAAACATACACTAACAAAAACAGATTTACAAAAGAACAGCCCTTGGCACTCCAGACAGTGCCCTGGCTGAGCTCACACTGCCCTGTGGCTGCCTGCAGCTCCGACCACCCCTCCGGCTGTTCCCAGAAGGCCCCCACACAGAGCAGTGCTGGCTTTATTGTATCCACACCTTCTCCTGGGGGAGAAGAGCAGCTCTTGCCAGGCAAGGGAGTGAGCAGACAGACAGAGGAAGACTCACATTTTGAGAAATGTCAACATGAGTCCCTTTTTATTTTTTTCTGTACTGGGAATTGAACCCAAGGCCTTCACATTAAGCTACATTCAGGGGGCCAGGGAGATAGCTCAGCAGACTAAAGTGCCTGCTTAGGCAAGTTTAGGCAAGCACAGGGACCCTGTTCAGTCCTGGGTGAACTACAAACCTTCCATCCCCCACATTCCAAGCCAGCCCCACCCATAGGGTACTCCAGACATGGACTCTGCGTGGCTCAGCCTACCCTATGGACAGTGCATGCCTATAATCCCAGCACTGGGGAGGCTGAAAGCAGAAGGACCACCACAAGTCCAAGCTGTGTAATAAGACCCTGCAGCAACCAAATAAATAGATAAGCTATTTTTCATGTTTTATTTTGAGACAGGGTCTCATTAAGTGGCCCAGGGTGGACTTGAACTTGCAATCATCCTGCCCCAACCTTTCAGAGTGCTGGGATTACAGACACGCACTATCCCACCCAACCATTCTTCAATTTTTTTTAACCATCCTGTATGTTGTAAGTCACAAATCAAATGACAGTGGGACAAGTCCAAAAATTTGAAGCGCTTTATTTTAGCTAGTACCCAGCGGCACCCTCTGAGTCCAAGAGACAGAGAGGAACCCTGAGTGTAGAAATGAGTAACTATGTAAGCCTAAAAACCGCCAGGGCAGGAGAGGGGTGGGGAGATTTTTATAAAATGGCAGGGTCATTAGTTTAGGTTGATTCCTGTAAAGTTGAAGGGTCATTAGTTCAGCATTGGGTGGGGTGTGGAGTCGCAAGCACACAGAGTTTGCCAAGATCCTCAAAAATAGGGAAGGGGTACAGATGTCGGTCAAGATAAGGCTTGGGTGAGGGAGTTGGGAGGAGTAGGCGCATGCAGAACAGGAACACGGAGAGGTTAGAAGGGCAACAAATTGGAGTCCATTTTGTCAGGGTATAACACCGCAGAAAGCCCAGGTGCCCAAGTACACCTTGCTGGGCTCACAGTACATAAAACCACTTATGCCACTGCCACCAAAATGAGCTGCCATGATTCCAGTTCCTGTGGACCACACACCAAGCTGACACCCACAAGCAGGTGGACTAAAGGAACCAGAGGAAGCACAGGCCAAAGGTTTTGTTGCTAAGGCATGCAGGGGCGGAAGGTGGAAGGTCTGTAGCTCCACCCTCCATACAGCATCCATGGGCACCTGCTTCCTGGGCATGGATGGAAGCCCGGCCACCTGCCCCTGCCTGGCCCTGGATCGCATCTGCAGAGCCTCACAGGATTACAGGACTGCACAAACTGACATCTGCAAGTTCAAGCAGGAAGTCAGGGCTGCTAGAGACAGCCTATCTGTGCCTGCCTCTGAATAATTTAGCACTGCCTCCAAAATAGACTTTCATTAGAAGTTGTCAGTTCCTGTGCATGTGAGCAGACAGCCTCAAAAAGAGAGAAAAAGTTCCCATACATTAGCTCCAAGTAGAGGAAGAGATAGGTGGGGTGTGTGTGTGTGTATGAGAGAGAGAGAGAGAGAGAGAGAGAGAGAGAGAGG